>JALAJA010000667.1:0-11778 GCA_023376005.1 Doryteuthis pealeii | reverse complement strand
AATTTGACTAGATTTTAACTACCTCTTGTTATCTGGCTTGTTTATCTACTGTTCTCCACCTCTCTCTTAATATTTACACACCACATACAACTACACCCAAAACCCCCTATTCTATATTAAAGGGCTCATTAGTAATAGCATTCCGCCTAGGGCAATCGCAAGATCTGTGTTGATATATGGTCCCCGCCCACTCAGCAGCAACACAATCACCTAAAGCACAGCATCGAATCAAGTCTACATCTGATCATGCTAGCCCACAGTTACAAGCGGATCGACGGGGAGTGGGCGCTCCCAACCCCAGCAAAAACCAACTTCAAAAAAGAATTTCATGATGTGACAGGTCACATGACTAAGACATTTTAATCTCCTATAACCTCTAAAAGATAGCGTAACTGTACAGTTAAGGATCATATGCAAAATAGAACCCCACCTATTAAATTATCTTATCTAAACAGCACATTATCTCATACAATCATTCTATTCTGCCTGCGAAACAAGACGGAAGGAAACTCGAATCAGACGGTACAGAACTTGACCAACACACCCTCACGAGATAAACAGCATTGACTAGAACACAGCTAGAAAATTACTTACAGACACTCGAGAAGACTTGTTGTCACCCAGAACGTCCTGCGAACCCATTCACTCATCTAAACTACTCGGCGATAAAAAAAAAATCCGACCAATCATATATAATCATGGATTACACAAAGGAAAAGACCCCCGAACACCCAACAGCGACCAAACCCCACCGCAAATACCTTACCCGCCAAATAATCAGATACCATAACCCATAACTCGAATTGGAACAAACACACTAAACTGACTCCCACACAGATTAAAAAGAAGATACTTACCTACTCACTTGATTGCGCGACTATATTCCGGAAACAAACACAACGAACCACCAAAAGCTCCCAACCCGCAAGGCGCCACCAACGCAGCGAAACAACAATCATTAACCCCTACCACCTTCTAATCACATACCATAGAGAAAATCCTATACTACGAAGTCCAAACGCGAGCAGCACGCAGTACACAGGTATCTATGGATAATCGATGTGTTTTAGATGTACAAAGATTCAGCCAAAATAAGTTTCACAAAAAATTCTCGTCAATAGAATTGGAATACAGTAGAAATGACAGCGCGAAGCAGTACAGAACCTTATCAGGGTGAAAATACAAAGAGGCATCTTCCATGGAGACTCCCTATCTCCACTACTAGTTTTCATTGCAATGACGCGACTCAACCATATACTTAAGAAATGCACAACGCGATACAAATTTACAAAATCACAGGAAAAAATTAATCATCTTATGTACATGAATCGATTTTCCAAAAAAACTGAACAAAACTAGAAATCTTCATACAACCATAAGAATATACTGCCAAGGCTATACGGGATGGAGTTCGACAGTTGACAAGTTGCATATACTCGTGATGAAGAAAAGGAAAAAAATGGAACGGTTGAATGGAATAGAACTACCGAATCGAGAAAAATTAAAACGACTTGGAGAGAAAGAGAATTATAAATATCTGGGAATATTCTTTTCATTTCTGTTGATTGATAGGTCTATCAATCAACAGAAATGAAAAAAGAAATTAAGAAAAGTATACTATCAGAAGAACAAGAAAGCTTCTCTAAACCACAGCACATGTGGCAGATATCTCTTCAAGGAATAAATCCATGGGCTGTTCCCCTCATAAGATACTCGGGGCCATTTCTAAAATGGACAAAGAGGAGCTCGACACGGTGGTCAAGGAAACTTATGACAAAGTACAAAGCATTACATTCGAGAGACCACATAGACAGATTATACGGCAAGAAAAGAAGAGGAACGGGGTCTCGCCAACATTGAAGATAGTGTAAAACGACAATCCCGAGCACTACGACGAAATATACTAATACTGGTAAGAAAAGACTAATGCAGCAGCCAGGAAAAGCAATCGCAACATATTGACAAGCAGAAATACATCAAAAAATTTAAAAAACTGAAATGGGAAAAACAACTATATGGCTACTTTTAAGCGACAAACAAGAGATATCACATCAGAAAACATGGACATGCTAAGAAGAGAAACGGAATATCTCGCACCACAAGACAATGACATAATAACAAACAATATAATGGCAAAAATAGATAAGACGCAGTTGGAGACAGAAATGAATCGGTTAATCATATAATAACGGAATATAGCAAACTATCACAAAGAGAGTTCAAGACTAGGCACGACTCGGTGGGAAAGATGATCCACTGGGAATTGTGCAAGAAATTCAATTTTTCACCGTACAATTACATGGTATAATGTACTAGCCTGAATCTGTCATAGAGAATGAGACGCATAACATTCTCTGGGACTTTGAGATAGAGACTGATCCCCTAATCCCGGTTAGGAGACACAGACGTCTGGCACATAACATTCTCCTGGACTCTTGAGATAGCAGACTGATCCCTAATCCGGTGATAGGAAGTACCAGACCTCGGTAATACTGACTACATCACCTAGAAGAAAGAGAACCTGTCATCTTGTGGATTTTTGTCGTCCGCCACACATAGCCCCACACCCGCGGCTCACGCACAGCTAGAAAGTGAAAGACCGCGAAAAGATAGATAAAATATCTTGGCCATCTTGCCTGGGCCGCAATTGTGAAAACCGTGTGGAAACTGAAAGGTGAATATCCAGTAGCACAATATGTACTTCGGTGTCCTTACCGGACGGTCCACAAAAGATATAGACAGAGAAGGAATTTGGGTGAATAGGAAATTCACGAGGATAGAGTTCCGAGAACCATTACCCCAAACTTCAGCTTGTTAGATGAAACAATCAGTAGGAGAGTCCTGGACGATAGGCATAGGGCTTGTTTCATTAGATACAGTAACCAACGCAGGCTACGGCGGTGGTGAAAATATATATATAATTACATATCGCGCCATACATATTATATATATATATGTGTGTTGTGTGGTGTGTGTGTGTCCTGTCCTGTCTGTGTCTGAGTTGTGATATATGATATTCTTGGGATTAAGTGCTAGCATATCGATGTGTGAAATAGGCGTGGTATGTTGTTTGGTATGTGGATTAGTTTGTGGAGTTTGCGGGAAGTTTAGCGGAGTGTAGAATGATTCTATTTTGGGTTCATATGCTACGGCGACGCTCTCACGCGCACGATCATCACTCGAGTATTTTTTGTGTTGGGGGCAACAAATTTGTTAGCTGTGTTCTTTTTTTGTAGCAGAAATTGGATACATTTCTTAATTTCCTGATCAACAATCATCCTTTTTTTTCAGCCATTCACAATATTTATTAGATCTCTCACGCTATCTAAGCAGGATTTTGATAAATTTCACACATGACCATCATTTTTCTAGTCTTTTTCGATATAATAGCTTTATCGTTTACGTTAGTTTCTTCTTGGCGTGTGATTTGTGAATAAAACTAATATTACTGTATGGCTTTCTGGTTATTCCCTATACTCTTAATCGGAATAGTTGTCTTTACCTCTTAGCCTTGGCGATACGTCACTGTTGGATCACGCAGTAAATACCTCAGCTGCTATATGTGGAGTTACAACAGAGGGATATATTTTTTTAGATTGGACATAGCATACACGTGACGAGTCCAGCATTTTTGGCGCTCATCATACAACAGACACATACGGTCTAGCAGCACAAAAAGTTCGAAACAAATCATATTCAACATTAAAATAGAAGATAACGGATATCGTTGTTTCCCTCTCTATCAGACTGATAGGTCTCTCAGACTTTATTATTAGGCTTCCTTTGTTTTGTTATATAATAAGTGCGTGGTTTAATGGTTAGAGTTGCAGGAAATGGACTCGTTGACCCAAGTTAAAATCCTGTACTAGGCTGTTTACATTTCATATAGCGCTTATACGCTTGGAAAGGTATGAATCCCACTATTACCCCCTCCAGCGATGGGTACATAATAGGACAAACTGGGTTCTTTAACCTTGGTTAGACAACTAGTCGAGTAGAAGGAAAACTGAATTCAAACCTGTTAAACTCCGCTTAATGAATTGACCTTGTGTTGCCGGTCACAAGTAGAACCGTCTGGGAACCATATAGAATTGGTTAGACTTGAAACAATGGTTTTACTACGGTTTATGGCTGTCGGATTAGTTAGGGTATTATAAACGCCGGACAGGATTAAAAAGGAGTAATTTTCGAAATAAGATTAATCCTCTGATTGGGTAATGATTGATTCATCTGAGAAGCCTGCAAAGCTTTTGTGGTGTATTTTTAACGCTTTACTCGTGTACTGACGTCACAGTCAGAACACCAAAAGCAAAACAAAAACTGATCTTCCTATAGTAATTCGCATTTTATTGATTCACATGGGGAGTTGAAATTTGTCTCGCGGAATTAACTTTGAACATGATCCCAGTTTCCTATGGGAGCGGATATGTTTTCCTCTCTCAGACATATTGCATGCAAGACATAAGCGTTCCCTCTTCTACCCATACAGATAGTTGTTTCTCCTGTGGTTTTACATTGAAATATATCATCTCCGTCTCAAATGAAACTGTCTTCGTATGGATGGACATCTTCTTTGGAATAAAAATGTCAGTAAATTGTCATGATCCGGTGGTCAGCTGAGTATTGATTATCTTGTTTTGCATTGCCTTTACATGACGTCTGTCAATATTGACATGGTTTATAAGATGATCGACCTGAATTTAGGCCGAATCTGTGAGATGACATATTGAATGTGACTGATGACATTTAGCAATGATTTAGAGAGAAATGGTTGTTGTTTTCTTCATTCCCGTATAATGTCCTATATATTGTCAATCCACCTGAAAAACAGACCATCAATATTTTATTTTCACCAGACATGTTTCAAATATCGCTCTATTGGATGTAGCCCTTTGACGATCTCATAATGTTTGAGGCCTTTAAGTTGAGGTTAACTAATATATTGATAATAAACTCCCCCAAATTGGGATATTCCATTTTCTTTCGATGTATAATATTCCAGATGTATTTGCCAACTCATGTGCACGAAGAGGATATGACATAAGGTCAATTTTAAGCGGAGTTTAACAAGTTTGAATTTAGAGTTTTCCGTCTTCTAGGCAGGTTGTCATACCAAGTTTACATAGCCGAATCTGCCCTACCATTTAGCCATAGCTAGCCTTGTACAGGATTTGAGCTAATGTCACCATGTCCATTTCCTATGATGTTAACCATTACACGAGGGTCCCATTCAAGATGTAGATGGCAGATTCTGCTATAATATAATCCCTATGTTCCTGTAGTAAATTTTGAAAACTTCACTCAACAAAGTCAACGCCTTAACGTATGTGAAAATACCCTGTCTTATAATGACCAAACAAACGAATAATTAGCAGCAGTTAACAGATTAAGCAAACTTTCAGAGACAGTAAATTTTAATGGAATTTTCTAGTGTCATAGTTTAGGTGATACAACTGTTAACCAAGTTCGCCTGTAGCGTCATATTATCCTGTTCATCTTCAATATATGGCTTCTAAGAAAATAGATTACTATGCTCTTGATTCGTCCTGCGAGTTTGTGTTTTATCCTACCACGATTTTAGCATATCCGTTTGGGTCAATCTATAGCAATAGCTCAACACATTTTTGGGTGAGTTGGATCCTGCGAGCGAAAAATTTGGGTAATTACAGCAAACAGTTTGAGTGTGTTATATCCAAGCCGCGACATATCAGTCCTCTGTACGGCTGCTTTCCACCATGGGACGCCAACAAAGTGTTAGCGAAAAAGCTAGAATGGGCGCTATAGATGGACTTCTGCACTGCTTCTTGAATCATTTGAAAGGCAGTCATCCGCATACCGAAAACATATTTCTATTACACAAACCATCTGGGATGAACAAGACATGCTGGATACTGCTGGTGAAGCAGGACAAACTCATAGTGACGTTCTCCTCTTGATACCCTACACACAGGCACAACTGTGTAGGTCGTTCAGGCAAAACCTACATCAATAATATCTGTTCGATGCCGCGTTAAAGACCTGTCACGGGCCATGACCTATAGGAAACGGTTGCTGGAGAAAGTGTTTGTGAGCAAAACTTTCAGCTGTAGACAAAATTTGAATGCTTTTCTTCTAATTCATCGAATTTGGGTCTTGTAAGTAAAATGTGGATGATGCAGCTACATTTGTTTGGAGTTTAGTGTTGTGAGCAAAAATCTGGGTAATGCTGCAAACTCACACAACTTAATAGAAAGACTTTGCAAAAACACATGTGCTTGTAGTGGGAAGACAGAAGTTTATGTTACGTATGGATTAATAAGGATTAATGATAATAAAAGCTGGGGTTTTTTTTTTAATTAAATACCGTCGCTCAGCTTTTATTTGTTATCTTTCACAACTTAATTTTAATTTCGGTTTATTTTATTTCCCCCCGCAATTTAAAAAAACAAACTTATAAGTATAGCCACCATAAAACCACCACCAAACCCACATATTATATTTTTAGTGTTCTTTTTTTTATCTAATATTAAATCTATATTATTACTAATGTTATCTTGAATCATCATTAGTATATTTAGACTTACAATGTGTTGCAATATTAGAAGAAATCAGCCACAAACAAACACATGCATATATTTCTGTATCAACCTCCAGTTAAAACCATTTGCAAGTCAACCGCATTGGGCTTTTTGGGCCGCTTTTTTTAAATTTTTTAGAAAAAACAAGAAATTAAGTAATCTTTAAAAACAAGGAGTAATTTTTTGGAAAAATTGTCTAAATAGATTTTATTTGGTTTAAAAGAGGACCTTAATCTTCTCTCGCCTCGCTCGATGAATCTGGCTGATATTTAATATACTTTAGGGGTCCCGGATCTAGCTCAGTCGGGTAGAGCAATCCGCCAAGGAAATCGTAAGGTTCAGTCGGTTTGAATATCAGTTCCTTCGCTATGTGTACCAGATCTTTTGTCATCCTGATCTTTGCAGTCATAGTGGGAGCTGCGGTAGCTCTGGGGGCTCAACATCAGTCAAAACAATCTCCTGTATCCGGCACAATAGGATATTCGCTGACGTACGACAATTAGGAGGCCATTTGGCAAGTTTTACTATTAATTCTCTCCATATATGTTTTAAAATGTTGGGCTCTTCAAGCCGGCCTTCACGATGACGCTCTCCCTCCAGTGCGTGACGTGGAGATCCATGTGTAAGGCTGGTGGAGAGGACGCAATTCGCAAGAAACATATAACATCGTGTTTCTTGGTTTAACAAGACTTAGTGTAATCGACTATCAGTTTTAACTCAAAATAATTATTTATGAATAGAATGGAGTTCTTGAATTGTGAATAATCTAGTGATGAAACTTGAAATATCCATTATAAACAGGGTAAAAAATGTATCAAACAAAATTTTGGGGTACACTAAGGCCAGTCAACAGGGGGTAAACATGGGTGAATTTGGTAGACAAAACGACAAGAGTTAAACATATTACTTGACGGAATGTGAACCATCACACAATTTAGTAAATGGTTAAATTTTGATAAACTCTGAGAACAAGTTTATCACAATCCCAGTACTAGTTGAATAAACTATTGGGTAGAAGACAAAAAAACAGCCCTTTGACAGAATAATCAATCAATCGCAAATAAAGCATTAATTAGGAATTAACAAAGTGCCGGCATTTGGTAGTATTATTATTATTATCAGACGAAAATTTTTCGAAAAAGTCCCCTGGTGTGGGCTATGGGTTTGATGGGTTATTTTTCATTTAAAAATTAGACTAATCTGGTTCATCATTACTTTACTATAATAAGTCATTCATAAGAATCAAGAAAAGTCAATGTTTTGCACTATTAAATTTTTTTTGAAAACTGTTTGGAATATTTCTATGTTAAGTACACAACACAGTTCGATCGATGTGCTCCCCGGACTCTTTTTGGATGTTTCTTGTCGAATTGGAGAACCTTCTTGTTGGCGCTCGGTAGCTCTTCATATCGGAATCGCAGTGCCTTCCACGGAGGAAATCACAAGGTAAATTCAATATCGAATTTTATTTATTTATTCATTGGAGCAGTAGATTGTTCTATTCTATGCCGATTCTTAAAAAAAGTATCTGAAGAAGGTCGAAGGTGCTACAGGTCTATGAAATGAAGATGTGGAAATAGACAGAAAATCTAAATAATCAAATTATCAAACTTCATTCAAATAATTCGACAATAAAGGCAATATGTCAAATGGGCAAAATTACCCAGTTAGTGGTGGATGGACTAAGGCGATTACTTCAATAATCGTAGAAGTGATATTTTTATTCTTCTTTTGCTTTACGATACTTTGTCGAAGACATGCATGTTAACAAATGGAATTTTTTTCCAGGCAAAAACGAATTAAACATATATCTTTTTTTTTTATTTTGGAAGGAGAAACATATAAAATTACTGTCCTTCCTCATTCTTATTGATTTGTATAAGTTTTTTTTTTTTTTTTTTGCTAAAGTCAAACATTATTACATGAGGTCATTCTTTGTGTTATCCGTTTTTTTTTCTTTTCCATTCTTGTTTGTTCGTCAATTGACATTTCAATACAAAAACCTTTCCTTGGAAAATAATCAACTTAGCTGAATATGGATTATTTGAATATGTGCAAGAACCCCAGCCGGGCTTTTAAGTACAGCAACTGTCAATCCATTTAGTGCTTAGAGGGAAACGGCGTCTATATTTTGGATGTTTAACAATGGACTGCTATTTGGGGTATTCAGTGCTTATAGTATATAGAAGCTGCTTTATACACAAAAAAAACAAAAAAACAAAAAAAAATGTTATAAAACATGTAAGTTACTGACTTTTTCTCAATATGGTTTTATAGTCAGTTCTTTTGTACACAAGTTTTATTGATTATTATCCATATATGTGCCATCTATCTTTCATAAATTAATCAAAATGGTATGAATTTTTATTGTAAATGTTAGTTCTACTGATGGCAAGAATGTAAACAATTTTCCATCGGTGGGCCGATGATCTGCGTTCGATCCCAGGTAAAATTGTTATATAGCGGCTTCAAATTCACGCTGCTAAATCGCGTATCTGTATACGTTTGCGGCTATATATGCCCGTAGCGAAGTATGTCGTAGTCACTATTACCGACTACTGGACTTCAATAAACAACAGATACGTATATACAGATAGGACCCTCCTTTATTTTCTTCGGTGTTGACTGGTAAGGCGTCAAGCTTCACAATAGAAATGCCGGGCTGGTGAAACAAGCGCAGTGTTCACAAATGAGTGCCGAGGGGTATTTGCTGACGGGAGATCGTGAGTGTCAATTTTGGCTGCTGGTGGCGTCTCTGTCTGTCGGCTTCGAATCTTCTCGCCTTTATATTGATAGATACGCCTCCACATCTTTATCTTTTGATATGATAACGGACTTTGTATATATTTCTTTATCTTTCCCTGCTTTCTTTTCAAATATATTTTTATCTTTCTCTTTGTCTCTCTGCCGGAAGCTCCGTCTTCCGGGCGAGGACAATACAACAACAACTAGACACCGACAGATCAGTGGCTTCCTGGTTTACTGCATGTACAACCATTAGTGTGTTGTTAAATAAACAAAGGGAATCGATTTCAATTGATTGTTATTGAGTTCTCAATCCGGAGTAGGGCATATGTGAAGTGCATTTTCCCGTGGGTTAAGGCATCTTCTCTTCTCATTTAAACATTTGTACTAGCATCAGACTAATATCAAATTATATACAAAGCTTTTTATTGTTATCTGTAAGGTTCGGCGGCAATGTGCTCACCGGCATTCTTCAGGTATTTCTGTGTCGTATCGGAACTTTCTCGACTCGGAACCTTCTCTTCGAAATCGGGAACCTTCCTTCGAAATGGGGAAATTTCTTGTCATTGGATAATGGCGTATGGATATAGGTGTTTGCGCTAAGTGACAGTACTAAGTGACAGTTATCCTCTAGACTGCAGTCCAATCCTGGTCAGGGGCAGCACTAAATGAAAGAGCGACAAGAAATACCTGAAGGGGGTCGGCGGGCGCATCGGTCGAAACGTTGTACAGATACATAAGTGGGACAATGGTCTCGGGAATAATTAAATAGCATTCAAAATATACACATGATCAATTGTATGACGCTAAGACACACATATGTACCGATTCTTGTAGGTAAAAGATTAAACTTCATAATGTTTGACTGCTTTAGAAATTATAACAAAATGGAACGTAAGATTGTTGCTGAAAGAGGAGATATTATATTAGATAAAGGACAGGATAATTTCTTTCCATACAACTTATTGTATAGGCATAAACGCATTTGATTGTACAGGTCCATACTTTTCTAAAACTGGTTCTGATACATTGTAAATACGTTTTAAAATTCATTTTTAATTGGAAAATGTTTTCTCCTTATTCGTCCATTAAGATTAACCCACTTTCTTTAAAATTAGGCATGTAAGGCTTCTTTATATTTTTCTTTTCAATTAGAATATATATTTAGAAGTCTTTTTTGTCTTCATTTCCCTAGCCAAAACATATTTTCCTCAGTCCGAGTTATAAAGATATGAGGAACAAGCTATTTACAAAAACCCTTATTTTTTTTTTTTGGTAATTTGGAAACTAAGCAGGACTTTGTTCAATAAGAATATTTTTCTAATCTTTTGTCAGGATCCAATTAATATGTTGTGGCATATATACTAGATGAGTAAAAAAGTATCATCAATTGTTTTTAAGTTAAATTCTGGATCCCGTGGAATTAAAATTTAGATAAAGTGAGTATACTTCCAAGCTCTAAACGTATCAGTGCTACTGTATGTCTTCACCCAGCTGGACTCTAATTGGAACTCTTAAAGAACAAGGCTATATGTTTTTCCTGCTATCTCTTCAACAAATTTGTAAAGCAGCATACCTACAACAAAGCAGATGTAACGGCCATTTCCCCCTATCAAACTATCCAGTAACTCACCCACATTTTAGCTGACGAAACCAAATTTTCTTATAGCATATACGCTCACCAAATATCGCTGCAGCACCCAGATCAACCATATTTCGACAGAAGCACTCAGCTCTTACTGAGCACCACACAAAATCTCAGATGAGTACTCAACTGACAAATTGTTGGTCTAACACCCAATTAAAAGGTAACATGTGAGTGCGACACAGCCCAACTATCTAATATTGGGTGAGTTGGGTCTGCGAAGCAAAATCTGGTTAAGCAGCCAAATTTGGGTGAGTTTAGATCCAAGCTGTATCAGTGATACTGTTACCACCCACCAATGCATGATAATTCTTTGTTATCATCAAAGTTCTATGAGAATCATAGTAAAGGAAAATAACCACGATTGTCATGGTTGTAAAATGTCCGAGAATTTTCAAATTTTCTCCCGTCCGCAGGTAATCCCAAATTCCGCCTTGGATCAGATATTCTCCTTTTTTTTTTTTTTGGTCAAGCGAAAAAAGAAGAATGAATACGCCGGTCGAGTAGTGGTTTGAAAGCTGATGTAATATCCATTTGTTTCAACTTCCTATTACTAATAAGTGTAAATCCTGGACCTCCTTAGTCGAACAGTCAAACCTCCATATTGGTATCTTTTCAGGCACCTACTACAAAGTTCATGAAAAACTTGTATTTATATTCGTCAATGGTTAAAACTCTGATAGATAAAAAATTTTGAAATCCTGGGGCACAACTGAACAGAAATTCAAACGATTTAAAACATTTATAACTGTACTTGTACTGAATGGATTAATAAAATATTTTATTTTTTGGTAAAGAATTAGCTGCGGTGAAATGGATCCGGAATTATTA
>JALAJA010000666.1:0-30400 GCA_023376005.1 Doryteuthis pealeii | reverse complement strand
TGACAATACAACCTATTTATATAATTTCCCATTGAGAAGTAACAGATTGGATAAATCCGACAAAATGTGATTGAAAAATTGAGGAAATACGGATAAAACACAAACCAACTTTGTTCAATTGATATTTCGCCTTGGTATGTAAACAGAGCTTTGTCAGAATTTACTGAAATTACAGTATTTTTATGTTAAAAAAGGTACCCCCCCCCGTTCCTCCTTTTTTCCTCACACCTTTCAACGCATCTGCCCTCCCTCCTCTTCTCCCCCTCCAATTACCTTTTTCAGCATATAAAAAGACAGTCTCTCTGTGTTCAAATAGCTTCTGACGAGCTTCGTAACTTACCCAGGCGAATATCAATTGAACAAAGTTGTTTGTGTGTCTTATCTGTATTTTCTAAATTTTCAATCAGAATTATTATATTATAATTGATTACTAATAAGGGGAAGTACTCTAGAATTAACATTTGATAATTATGTCCTTTCAGAATAATTAAGGTGAGTGCAAATGAAAGAATCCTCCCCCATCATTAATAAATTGAAAATTTATTCTCTAGGAACATTTTAATGATATTGTGCTAGCAAAGGTCTTGCTACGATGTGTTATTTTTTTTTCTGTGTTTTGGTAACATAAATTGTTCCCTTTCAGACTAATACCTTGGAAAAGGTATAAACTATGTGCAAATTATTGGGGGTTAGATAGGAATACTTGAAACCATATAACTGTGCATACAGATTATTATTATTATTAGGAAGTTACTTGAACCTATAATTGTGTAAATTATTAGTATTAAGGATAGTTACTTGAAGCTATAATGTTTATAATCAATATCATTAGTTGCTTAAACCATGATTGCTTAAAAAGAAGGACTGACTTCAACATTAGATAACCCAACAAGGGTTAGCATGCCATAAAACCAACCGACCAAACCAAAGAAATTCAAAGCAAATTTGTCAAGCAAAACCAGCCTCTTTAAAGACTTTACATCAATTCCCTTCAAGATGAAAACTGAAAAATTGAAGCAAAAAAAAATTTCAAGACCTCAAAATGCTACTTGTGCCGTGTACACGTGTGTAATTTCAAATTCTGGACAAAGAAGCTGAAATCATCATCATCATCATCATCTATGTGTGCTTTGTATTATATGATGAGAATCTCCTTTCCAGCCTAAAAGAAGACATATTGAAATGGCCTTTCAGGAAGAAAAAACACGTCACTTCAGTGATAGCAAACCTTTTCAAACCTGGCATATTTTTTTTTATTTATTTTATATTTATTCATTTTTTCAATGAACACTTTTAAATAGTTGCTGATACCTTGGTGATATTTACTCTATATACTTAAAATATACTCTGTGTGTGTGTGTGTGTGAGTGTGAGTTCATGTGTGTGTATGTGTGTATGTGTATATATATATATATATATATATATATATAAAATGGTATGAAAAACACGTTAAATTGAAATTATCTTTTATCAATTTAACGTGTGTTTTTCATACCTTTTATCATACATATACCATCGGATTTTTTTCCTTACTCTTAACATTTAAATAGGTATGCCCGCCTAATTCATTAATTAATTAAGTCATAAATTAGGTATGACTTCAATTAAGCACATATTCTCCAAAAATTTTCAGCTAAAAAAAAAAAAGCCATATCAAAACACTGTTTGTTTGTTTGTTTACTTCTCATATATATATATATATATATATATATATATATATATATATATATATATATATATAATCCAAAAGTCCAGAGAAGAAATCTTCCTTACGACACGACTTTAATTTTAAAAAACCTGTCGCAGTTTGAGAGCTCAATGTGTGCTCTTAATGTTAGTCACAGAGCAAATATATAAGTAAGAAATAACAAAAGACTTAGAGATTTAGCGTTATAGTCTATTTCAGGGAGCTTTAGACTATAATGCTAAATCTCTAAGTCTTTTGTTATTTCTTTACTTATATATATATAGGAAAAAGGGGTTGGAATGAATCCGACAAAATGAGGTAAATAAGGAAGGAAGAACAAAACTCAGACAAAAATGTGTAGTATATTTTGCTGGAATATTAAATTCCGCTTCCTCAGCCTTTATTGAATCATTAGGATCATACAAATGTTTTATAAGGGAAAGTAGGTAGGTGGGTAAGTTTTGTGGTGAGGGAAAGATTTGATTGAGGGAGAGCGGAATTTAACATTCCAGCGAAATATACTACACATTTTTGTCTGAGTTTTGTTCTTTCATTCTTTATTTTACCTCATATATATCTATATCTATATATATCTATCTATCTATGTGTGTGTGTGTGTGTATAATTTTGTAGACCATTTTTTCCCAACTTGGGGTCGTAACAGTACACTAGGTGTTTGTGGTTTGTTGAATACGCAGACTTTCAAAAACATTATATCTATATATAATGTGTGTTTGTGGAAAAACTTTTTTTTAAAAACGGTGGTTTGTAAGTTTTGTTGTTTTAGTGTGTTGTGACTTGTAAATATTTCTCAAATATGAAAAAGAGACACAGAACTTAATGCAAGTAAACTGTGTCACACAGTTTGAAAAGGAATGTTATGTGTTGTTAAGTTCTGTCACCTTTTTTCATATTTGAGGACCATTCAGAGTCTGTAACACACTATATATATATATATATATATATTATATATATATATAAACGATTTTTGTCAATCCACGAGCAAATAAATTTACTTCTGGTTAATAAAAAGAGCTAAATATACGTTTTTTTTTAAAGCGAATGTTATAAAATTCCAACTGCAGTTTCTTGCCGAGCAATTCTTCAGGGAATATCCATGCAGTTGAATTTTATAACCTTCACTTTAAAAAAAAACGTGTGTATATATATATCCGGGTTAGCTCAGTCGGTAGAGCATTCAGCTAGAAACCACAAGGTTCCTAGTTCTTACTGGCCCTCGCCAACTCAGCATATGAGTAGCACAGGGATCTGTGTGGCGTTCCACCTCAGACGCAAAACAACAAAAAACAATCTCCTTGGTTTAACGCTAGTGAAAAGGGGATAGACTTCCTTGCTGATTGGCTGATACCGACTTTAGGCCACCCTGACGACTTCTTTAACTTTTATATATATATATATATATATAATTATATATATATATAGTATATATATATGCCAGCCCATGTGTATATGCATTGGCATATATAAGAAGAATGTGACACAAGGTCAATTTCTTAAGCAGAGTTTAACAGGTTTCAATTCAGTTTTCCTTCTCCTAGACAGTTGCCATACCAAGGTTCAAGAATCCAGTCTGCATCCATACTATATATTTATAAAATATTAGCTCTCTAAAATATTATTTTATATAAGATTAGGCACTAGTTATCATTGTAGGAAATGGACACAGCAAACTGAGTTCAAATCCTGATTGAGGCAGTTTGCATCACACAAAGCATTAATCCCAACTCTCCTCCAGCTATGGGTAAATAGCAGGGCACACTGACTCTTTAACCATGGCTAGGTAACCTGTCTAGGAGGAAAATTCAGAATTCAAACCTGTTAAACTCTGCTTAAAGAGATTGACCTTGTGTTGCATCTTGCTTGTGCGGAAGGGTTGGGGGTGTATATATATATATATATATATATAAATATATATATATATATATATTATAATAAAAAAGTCTGCAAATGTTTTTGATTTTAGCCTGACATGAATTTCAAATTTTAAAATCCTTAACAAGCTAATACAATTGTGGGTTATTGGAACTCATTTCAATGTTTAGCCATTTCAAAATCATACTGGTTTTATTCCAGTTGATTCCATGTCTAGTCTGCTGGTCAGTGTTTTTTAGGGGATTCTCTTTGATCTGCCTCGTCTTCCTCTCCTCTTGTCTAATATGTACATGTATGTATGTGCATGTTTTATTTGTTTCTAATATATTTGTGTGCATGTATGTATATATTCTCTGTGTATGTGTGCGTTTAAGAAGATCCAATGGACATGTGTTGATGTGTGTCTTGGTAACTGGTGTGTGCGCGTGCACATATGTACAAGTATGTATACTTGTACATGTATGTGTGTGCATATTTTTTCTAATATATTTGTGTGTGTGTGTGTGTAAGAAGATCCAATGGGTATGTTTATTGGTGTGTGTCTTGGTAATACACAAATATAGTTGCTTGTATATGTGTGCAGGCACATATACAAGTATGTATATTTGTGTGTATATACATACCCAAGGGTATTAAGTGGATTTAATGCATCTGAGAATGTTTCCATATGTAGGTTATATTTAGGCTAGTTGTGTGTTGTGTGTGTGTGTGTGTGCTCCTGTTTTTGTGTGTGTGTGGGTATGATTTCTTTAATGAGTGTTTATAATCCTCTATGAAATCTTTTTCTTTGATTAGAAGTAATGAATAATCATCTGTCTCCTAAATCTGCATTACTTTAAAAATTCCCGTTGCTACATTCATAAAGATGTTTTGATAGATAAAGGTTTCTGTCATCCAATAGTTTAATGTTGCTTTTGTGCAGTATAAATCTTTTGTTCAATGACTGTTTGCAACCAATATAAATTTGTTTGCTGTTTACGCATTGGATTATGTAAACTGCATTTTTGGAATGGCAGAAAATATTTCTATCGATTCTGAATATCGTTTTCAGATTTTTGAAAGTGATTCGGATTAAAAACATATTAGACTCAACAAAAATAATTTGTGGGGAGTTTAAAAAAAAAAAGAGCTAGTAAATGGGAAGGTCCTGTAAGGAATTTGAATTCAAATTTCTCTTCTAGGGTGTGTTTCCACTTTAGCCGCGAGGAAATATATTCTTAGTGATTTTTCTTCAACCATTTATCTTGAAGAGGGTGGCTTGTGTGTTAAGTTGCAAAATGTCATTTAGATTGCAAGTTCTGCTGGGGATGATTTTCCCATGCAATCCACGGACTAATTTGAGACGCCCTTATCAACAATGCCCTGGTATTGTTGAGGCAAACAATTCTTGAAATTTCATCACTTCCTTTATATATTATATATATATATATATAATATAAATTTTAATTTGTTTTTTTTTTAAATTTTATTAGCAATTGATACCCAACCAGTAAATTCTCTCACACATTCACTCATTTACTCACTCTAACTTTCACTAACTGATTCTCTCTCTCCTTCTCTCTCTCCTCTCTCTCTCTCTCTCTCTCTCTCTCTCTCTCTCTCTCTCTCTCCTTCTCTCTCTCTCTCTCTCTCTCTCTCTCTCTCTCTCCTCTCTCTCGCTCTTCTCTCTCTCTCTTCTCTCTCGCTCTTTCTCTCTCTCTCTCTCTCTCTCTCGCTCTTTCTCTCTCTCTCTCTCTCTCCTCTCTCTCTCTCTCTCTCTCTTCTTTCTTTCTCTCTCTTCTTCTCTCTCTCTCTCTCTCGCTCTTTCTTTTCTCTCTCTCTCTCTCTTCTCTCTCTCTCTCTCTTTCTCTCTCTCTCTCTTTCTCTTCTCTCTCTCTCTTTTGCTCTCTCTCTCTTTCTCTCTCTTTTGCTCTCTCTCTCTCTCTCTCTCTTTGCTCTCTCTCTCTTCTCTCTCTTCTTCATTCCAAAAGATTATGGTGAACAGAAATTTAGATCTGATCTGGAAATGCAGGTGAACATTTGACATGATTTAGGTGCAGAAATCTGTAGGCGTAGCCTATAGCCAATGAAAACAGCTGCATGGGCGAAGAGGTGTGTCTACAGAAAAACTGCGTAGGTGTCACGAATAAAGAGGCGTGACACCGGGGGTCAGACTACAATAAAGAAGCCCGTGGAGATCGATTAGACAGACAACGATCAGGTTAGAGATCACTGAAAAGAACTCCCGAAGGCTCCACGTTTGCGTAACCCTGCCAACGAATCTCAGCTGTACACAACAAGGGAATAGATATCTCATCTTGCATTTTCCTAAATACAAGTGTTTGTGTTCTTTGACGGGTCCAGTGTGTAACACAATGATGTCTTTGAGATTTTTGCACAGGCGTCGAGGAGATGTTGTAAGATTGCAAATAAAGTGAGACTGATATTATCATCTGGTCTGTTAATCTAAAAAATTTTTCATCGTTGAGTTAACAATCCCTTTTAAGGAAAATCTTGACTGGGCACATCAGGTAAGTTGGAAAAATATGAAGATCTATGAGAACAATGCGTCGGAAACGGATGGATAACGGATGTATTTCCTATCAAAGTCGGATGCCGAGGATTTATTACCAACTCAACCTTTGCAGTTTTGTCTAACTTGGACAAGAGGAAATACATCAAAAAGATCCAGGATAAGGCTCTAACCGCATCAGTGTGGGTATGGCAATCCCACAGTACAACATCAACCAACAAAGTCTGGTGGTGTAGTGAGATATTGCTGGGGCGCTCTGGGTTAGTGGTAATGATGGTTTGGCTCTGAAACCATGTCTGAACCCAGAGTCATCAGACATATGACCTTTAGGCACCCTTTTGCGATCTCTTTTCATAAGGACATTTTTTTTCATTTACACCGTCAACATCCGGTTTTATAATTTAAAAAAAAAACTCTAAAAATCCTCTGTTAACAACAACCGAATGTTGATGGCGTAATGAAAAAAATGTCCTTATGAAACGAGATTGCAAAAAGGGTGCCTAAAGGTCATATGGTCCGAGTCCTCATCTGATGATGGCTTTATTGGTTGCAATGCTACTGTTTAAACAGCAGTCGTTATTTGAAGTTATTTTTATATTCTCATTCATCTTAATGAGATAATATTTGGATTAACAAAAAAGTGTTCAACAAATAGATTATTATTATTTGGAGCTGTGTTATGGGTCAACGGGAGAAATTAGATATTTTATAAAAAAAAAGAAAAGAAGGTCCGCAAAATGGATTATGTTTTTAGAAAAAATTTTTTTTTATCTTACGTAAGATAAAAATAAAAAATTTTTCTAAAAACATAATCCATTTTAAGGACCTTCTTTTTTAAAATATATATATATATATATTAAACATTTATGACTTTTTTTTTTTTGTATTTAAAAAAAAAAAAATGCTGAATTTATTTGTATACCATTTTCAATAAAGAACATGATCTGATGAAACTCACAGGGTTTTCAGATACCCCGGGGTGGAAATGGACATAATCACTTAATACCAGACTTTTAAGCTTTTTGTCTTTAAACTAATATATATTTTATATATATATATATATATATATTATATTATATATATATATATGCATATAATTATATCATTGTTTTTTTTCTATCTATTCTATCATATTGTTGGATTCATTTCCATTATTATAACTTATATACATATATATATATATATTGTAAAATGAATAATATTTCTTGGAGCTTTTAGTGATGATGATTTTAAATAATAATCGATTCTTTTTTATCTTATTTATATATTAATAAAATTAATAATGTTTTATTTTTATTTAATACCATTAATAATCTAACAATGGTGTAAAATGACTGGACAACCCTGGAATATAATTATATTTATATTTAAATTTATGAGTTTATTGAGAAATAATTTATTAAGGAAAACATTTTTCTTTCTATTTCCTGCCTGTTTTTTTTTTATATTATTATTTTAATATATTTGATTGTTATTATTATTATTATCATAAATAAGGTTTTTATGTGGCGTACGAGAAGAGAGAATTTTCATCGGAAATGTTTCTCTATTCGATTTCTCAGTCTTTTGTAAATACTCTCTGATGAGACAAGACTCATATTGAGTCTCTGGTTGAAATAAATTTATTATAGCCAAATGATGGTTTGTTAATTTTATCTTTCTTTGAAAATTAAATCTATTAATAATGGAGATTCACTTCTGGTTTTTGTCTGTAACAAAAATTACGTCACTGCTTACATCACATTATCCAAAATTGTCATAACATAGAATAAATACTCTGAAAATTGGAACATGCAACATTAGACAGTCCTCATTGTTTTTTAAAACAAGTTTTGATAAATACATGACTGGTATTATATATCTATATATAGTTTGTTTTATTTTAATACATATTTAAAGTTTACATTTCAAATTGTTTTATTTTTTAATCCTTTAATGAATTTGGTGATTTTACTTACTTAGGGTACAAACTCACTGACATTAAATTTTTTACTCCCACCTCTCAGGCAATATGTTTCAAAAATCTATTTTTACATCGCCCGGAGGGCGTTTTTTTATTTTGTATCAGTATATATAATTTCTGGCTAATGCTTGTTTGTTTTTTGTTTTGCACTATTTTCTCAATTCCATTTCATTGTCTTTTTTTTTCTTTTTTTTTTTTTTTGTAGGCCAAAAATTTTCTGACAAAGGCAGCGACGATGAACAGAGTAACCTGTCAGCATTTTTGGGGCCAAATCTCTGGGAGAAATCATGTGGAACGGATTTCAAGTTGGAATATATGGATTTGGATGAATTCCTGGTTGAGAATGGAATCCCGACCGATCCGATTGCGGAATCCCTAGAAAATGACACAGATCAGGCTTCTGTGACCTCTCTGGAGGTCAAGTCCAGCCTTGTTGCATCTTCACCTGCTTCATCCATTGGTAAGTAAACATTTTTTACAAACTTGGTGGGGGGGAGGAGGGGTAACTTTTTAATTTTTGTTGTTTTTTATTTTATTTTTTTTGTGTGTATGTGTTTTGTTTTTGTTTTATTGAGTGTTTCAAACTGAAATTTCTAATGCATTAAAACGATTTTTTCAATTAATTAAAAAAAAATGAAAAAAAAAAAAAAAAAATGATCCAATGAAAATCTAATACAGAATGGCTCATAAATAAGTACACCTTAACAATTTTTATAAAATTAATTTTCTTCTAAACCAAAGATACTGGGATTTTTTTTTTTTTTATTTCTAGTGGAATTATAACATCAAAATGGATATCATTAGGTATTATTTATTACATAAGTAATACAGCATTGAAACTCTGTAACTGAAAATATAAAATATAGGAGTTGTAAAAAAAAGTTATTTCAAATAAATATTTGTTGTGTCCATACACACACAATACAATACACTTAAGGGGCCATCTGTGTTGTTTTTACAATGAGTGGCCAGTATGCTGCTTTGAAACCAATGGTAACAATCACCCTTAAGTGTATTGTACTCTATAACAAATAAATACAAAATCTTACATCATAATCAAGCACTTTATTTTCAATTCTCTAATATTAAATAACTATGTGTGTGTATATATATATATATATATATATATATATATATATATATATATATATATATATATATATATATATATATATAATGACAGAAGTGAAGTTTTTTGGTTTTTGGTTTTTTTTAAATAAAAAAGTAACTTTTTACAAGAACAATTCTTAGTGGTGTACTTATTTAGAGTATATATATATATATATATATATATATATATATATATATTTCATTTCTAAGAGTGAAACCTGGCTGTAGTATTTTTGCATTTTATATTTACTCTACCAAAATTAATTATTTACACAACATCTTGGCCACAGACAGCGTATGACACAAGGTCAATTTTTAAACAGGCAATATTTGAGTCTCTCAATGAAGATATATCCTTGGTGTTCATAAAGTCTTGCAGTAGTTCTAAAATTTAAAACTTAATAACTCACATTGTACAAATGATAGAATCATTTAGTAAAAACCATATGAAAATTCAATTCTTGTGGTTTTATTTTTTATGTACGTTTTCATTATTGCATTTTAATAAGGCTGCCAACTTTGTTGTTACATTTAAAATCTGCTGCTGGACTTTATAGACAACTTGTGTGTGTGTGTGTGTATATATATATATATATATATATATATATATATATATATATACACACACACACACATATATACACACACACAAAGGGGACTAAATCCCAAAGTATTTAAGTTTTTATATTTATTGGCTTTTTAGGGGGTTTAACCATCACTACAGTGTGTGTGTGTGTGTATATATATATATATATATATATGTGTGTAATTGAAACATTTTGAATGTCAACTAAATTTTAAAATATTTATAATTCATCTTAATAAGTCTTATTTTTCACATTTATTCATTATTATTTTACATGCACACACATACATATATTATATATATATATATATATATATATATATATATATGAAATAAAAATGGAACTTAATCCGACAGTATGAAATTGATATGTTGAAAAACAAAAGATGCCTACAAAAGCATGGGATCATCAGGAGAGAATGTGCAACCGTTTCGGGGCCTTCCTCTCAACGGTTTTAAAAAGCAACATCGCCCCCCCCCCCCCCCTCACTGATGTGAGGTCCCTCGGAATATCTGTATCGACCGCATGTGGATCGGTCTTCAACAAAAAATAAGACGGGATGAAATGACGTTAGAAGAAAGAATGCACAAAACAGAACGCTGCTAGTCAAAGGGGGGGGGGCGATGTTGCTTTTTAAAATTGTTGAGAGGAAGGCCCCGAAACGGTTGCACATTCTCTCCTGATGATCCCATGCTTTTGTAGGCATCTTTTGTTTTTTTCAACATATCAATTTCATATATATATATATGAGGAAGAATGAATAAAGAAAAGAAAGTACAGAATGGATAATAAAAGATGAATTTAATCAATACCACTTACATATGTGTTTCGGTCAGTTTATTTATATGTACACGATTCAAACTATTATTATTATGTGTACACATAGATAAACTGACCGAAACACATGTGTAAGTGATATTGATTAAATTCATCTTTTATTATCCATTCTGTACTTTCTTTTCTTTATTCATTCTTCCTCATATCGTCAGATTCAATTCCAATTCCATTTTTACATACATATATATATATATATATATATATATATATATATATTTTATATGTATAAGTATTAACTTACCGGTGGGTATAAGAACGATCGTTGGAAGCGCACAATATCCAGAGGTTAAGGTTGAGAAAAAACACATACAAAGTGCTCAATACAATGTAGAGCATAAATTTATTTAAGAATGGAAATGAGTAACCTACTCGAGTTTCATCGATAGATTCTTCAGGGTTACTTTTAAATTAATCGAGTTTACGATAATCTTTGGTGTTATAAACATGCCGTTGGAATGGGACTTAAATTTAAGTCCCATTCCAACGGGCATGTTTATAACACCAAAGATTAATCGTAAACTCGATTAATTTAAAAGTAACCCTGAAGAATCTATCGATGAAACTCGAGTAGGTTACTCATTTCCATTCTTAAATAAATATATATATATATATATATATAAGATCATGTTTGAGTTATAATAGGCAGCAAGTTAGTCTTGTAGATCCATTACTACTAAATACTGAGTTTGATCCTCACTGGATGCCCCATACTTGCAACTTTGTGTCACATCCTACCTGAGGTAAACATGCTTCTATTTTTATACTTACAATGTTTGTTTTGTTTTGTTTTCTTTTTTTTTTTTTCAGAACCCATTAACTTAATATAACTTATTTTCTTACTCACATGTTTCTATTTGGACAAAAAAAAAACCCATCTTCTGTCATTGAATGACAATGGCCAAAAATAGGGACCCATACTTTTTAGCAAAGCTTAAAAGATAATTCCCACAATCTATATTTAACTATTGACAACATTGCGTGTTGTATTTTCTAGTAGGTGTGTGTGTAAAAGTTCCCAGCATCTTTTTTTTCGCTTTTGAAATAATCGTGACTGAATAGACAATTGAAAACCAGTTCTTAGTTTTTTTGTTTATCTCATTTTAAAGAAGAAGAAGAAAGGGGGAAATAATGAATGGAGTCATCTTCCCACTGAAATAAGTAGATCAGTTCACATACCTAGGTAGTAATATCTCCTCTACTGAAAGAAATGCTAATATACACTTAGGAAAATCATAGATGTTGTAAGTAAAGTAAAGTCTTCAGTGCAGCCTAAAGTCGGTATCAGCCAGTCAGTGAGGGAGTCTATCCCCTTTTCACTAGTGCTAGACCAAGGAAATTGTTTTAGCATCTGAGGTGGAGCACCACACCTACCATCAGCTCCTTACTTTACCGCACAGATCCCTGTTCTACTCATACGCTGAGTTGGCGAGGACCGGTATCGAACTAGGAACCTTTTGGTTTCTAGCCAACTGAGCAAAATCATATTTATCCCATTTTGGGGGCGCGGGGTCTAATGGTTAGTCGTAGGAAATGGACTTGTCGACCCGAGTTCAATTCCTTGACGAAGCTGTTTGCATTTCACAAGGCACTAATACCTTGGGAAAGGTATGAATCCAATTCTCCCTCCTGCTATGGGTAAATAGCAGAGCAGACTGGGCTCTTTAACCATGGCTAGGTAACCAGTCTAGGAGAGAAGGAGAAGGTAAACTCTTAATTCAAACCTGTTAAACTAAATTGACCTTGTGTCACATCCTGCTTGTGCGGAGGGGTTGGTAAATATATATTTATCCCATTTTGAGGAAGAAGAAAGTGAAAATAAATAATGAATGGATGCATCTCCCTACTGGATGGTAAGCCTCTGAAATTAGACCAGTTCACATACCTAGGTAATAATATCTCCTCTACTGAAAGAAATGATTATATACACACATAGGAAAATCATGGAGTGTTTATTTATCCTGTTTTGAGAAAGGAAAAATATTAGGGGACAAGATAATAAAAGTAGGACACTGTAGAGTAGAGTAGATCGATTTTTCACTTTTTAAAATATCAAGTTGTCTATCTATGCGAAAGTTGTGTGTTAGTATACTGAATACTGATACCAAAAATGAGATCTTTTACTTGCACCACTGTTTGAGGAAATAGCATCAAAGATCATCTACTAAAATGCACTAAAAATCCTTGTTTTCTATCGACTAAATCTTGTGAAAACAAGGTTTTAAGAAGATAAAAATTGGTTGGTATGTACTTATTTATGGGCAATACTGTAGGTATAAAAGATTCTCTATATTAGTTAACCTCTAACCCTCCAGACTAACTTGTTAACCATTGGTCTTAGCCAGATGCCTTTATATATCCTTAGAGAGGCCAAGAAAGCAGTGTTGCTAGGAGACTAGTTTCTCTCTCTCTCTCTCTCTCTCTCTCTCTCTCTCTCTCTCTCTCCACTTAATACCAACTCCATTCCACACACATATTCGGTTCCTACCTGTAGATTCTCAGACTGAAATATAATGTAACCTGATCTTACTTTAATGTTCAGCTTGCGCTCGAAAAGATTTTCAATATTCAGATGTGCAGTGACTATTCACCTACCTCTTGGCATTTATTAACAGTTGTTTTTATTTTATTTATGTGATATAAAGAAAAGCGTGCACTCACCCTCGGTTGACGATCGAAACCCGGGAGTTAAGAGAAGCGCTATTTTAAATCGTTTGCTTCTCGTTGTCTGCGAGAAGATGGAGAAAATGCGCGAATCCGGGATGATAAAAGCAGCGATTTGAGCTAGTGTGGGGGGAGTCTTAGGTTGACGTTATTATGAGAGGATTGAAGAAGGTAAAGAGGAGCGAGTTGCAGTTTTGGAAAGTTAAAAAGCGGTGTAAGATTTGAACGCGTCTTGTGGGTGAAGAATAGAAGGGGAAGACTCTACAGAGGACGAGTGGACTGAATCTCTGAGTTCAGTTGACTCACAATTTATTTATTGAATATGTGTGGTCTTAACTGCTCTTTTCAAAATAGATAACCTCTGACAGACTCCTCTTGAAGAAAAAAGCCATGGTTGACCAACGGATTAGAGAGTGATAAAACTTTACCTTCAAAAACCATATAATTGTTTAAAATAATTTAACTGTGTAAAAATGATTTGTATTTAAAATATTTACTTAGATCATTTCTAAACAATTATAACTATCTATACTAGCAAATATATTAGAGGCGTAGGAAATGGAATTGTCGACCCAAGTTCAATTCTTGGATAAAGCTGTATGAATTTCACATAGCGCTAATACCCTTGGGAAAGGTATGAATCCAATTCTCCCTCCAGCTATGGGCAAATAGCAGGGCAGACTGAGCTCTTTAACCATGGCTAAGTAAACAGTCAAAGAGAAGGAAAACTCTGAATTCAAACCTGTTAAACTCTTGCTTGTGCAGAGGGGTTGGTAAATACATATACTAGCAAATATATGCACCCTCCGCCAGGTGCAAGTATTTAGGCTTTTTTCCTAATTTAACTATTTAGTTAAATTAATTAATGATAAATCAATAATGCCAAGCACATATTTATTAAAATCAATTTTTTTAGATTTAAAGGGGCAGGGCTGGGTTTATTGCCTGGTGCCTGAGGCACCCCCCCTTGAGGGGGAATGCCGACAGGATCAACGCATTTTTTACGCCCGCCATACATGAGCTTCAGTTCGTGGGTAGTCCACATTAATAAGGCCATGTGCCTAACCTATACATGTGGGGTACATTGTACATAACATGTAGATATGGCCAACAGTATTAATAATGTAAAACAATTTTATTAATAATTGAGGTTTGAATAAAATAAAATTGTGGAGAATGTGACATAAATAAAGGAATTGTGACTTGAGTAGTGACATAGTTTTTGGTTACAGACAGACAAACACAATCACTCTTATAATAAGATGTTAATACTCTTGTTCCTTAATTGTACGGCCATTATTATCTTGCAACACCCTTTACTTTAATTTTAGGATTTTTAATGCATGAATGATATGGGCAGTTTCGCGGCAAATCTAACTCGGCTAGACTTTAATAGAGACATTGTTAATGAATAAAATGCTAATTAAGATTAAATAATGACTATTTCATAATCATTGGGAATATAACTTTAATAACTTAGGAAATCATGACGTCACTGGTGACATAGTTTTGGTTACAGACAGAAAGTTACATAATCTCCATTTATAATAAGATTATTAGTTATTTGAAACCATATCTTGTTGGTCGATAACCTTGTTTGGTTGTGGAGGTGTTATTCATATAAGATGTCTTAAGCAGAAATAGTCTATCAGAGACAATCCTTTTAGGTCTACAAATGGTTTGAATTTAGAATTTTTTTCTCCTAGACTGGTTGCCAATACCAAGTTTAACTCTTAATGTCCTATACCGCCTTATTCCACCTGACCAGAAGTCACATTCATTTTCCTAATCTGCCCCAAACAATAGCTTTATTTAAATGTAATATTAAACATATTTAAGAGTCTTTGAGTTAAGTAAAATAACAGGTAACTTTAGATGCAAAGGGCATTTTTAGCCATCTTTAGATAAATCCTTATAGGAATGGGGATCTGGACTTAGAAAATTCTCAACAGGATGTTAAAAGTTAAAGAGCCCAGTTTGCCCTAACTATTTTACACATAGATGGAGGGAGAATAGTTGGATTCATACCTTCCCAAGAGTATTAAACTTAAGTTGCCAAGTCCACTTCGTATAAGCATATAGTGTAGCTAAGGCATTCCGTAGTGATGTAATGGTTAGCAAGCTAGTCTCACAGATCTGTGGTTACTTGGGTAATTCCTTATCAAATCATCCAGGACATGTCACCCACCCCTTCAATTTTTCTTAAATTTTTGTACATGTGTGGACTGTGTTAAAGTTAGACATTCCCAAAATTTGAGCTTCCAATTCCAAGAATTGGCGGAGTTATGTTGATTTTTAGCTCTCAAAATTTGGTGGGGTTCATGGAAAATGGCGACTTTTTGTAATCTATTTTTGACTGTAAAATGAGTTCTAGAGCTTCCCTTCTCCTAAAAATTGGTTTATAAAGCATTTTTGTCCGAGGAATCCAAAATTGCTATCGGAAAAACCAATTTTAAGTTATTGATGATTTCTGATTTTTTTTTTCTAGCAAGATCAATATCCCGATGTGGCACTGCATCTATGACACAGATTTCTTTCTATTATCATTTCATATTTATTGAACATTATTTGTACAAAAAGATAATTTGGCTTTTGTGACCTTGTGTCAAATCCTACCCACAGTAATTTTGTTTTTTTTTTTGTTTTTTTTGTATAGTGTATCTAATTCTTTCAGTTAATTTTGTAAAGTTAAAATGAGAAAGAAGCCACAAAGTATCTCATCGAGTAATCTCAATTCCTAGTCACCCTCATCATCTATACCCCCCACCCTCATCATCTATACCTCCACCCTCATCCAGTGGTTGCTACGGTGAGGTGTTTGAAGATTTCAGGTTTCAGCAATAAGTAGTTGCTTGTATTCATAAGTAGATTCATATTTTTAGAATATGCGTTATTATATTACTAGTTTAAATGCTACCTTCAGCCACCATTGAGGGGACTCCCTGTGGCGTAGTGGTTAGCATACCAAACTGTAACATTATAGTAAGAGAGTTCAAAGTTTACTCTAGCTATTACGTTTTAGCTCAGTCAGTAGAGCCTCAAGTTTCCTGGTTCGATACCAGCCCTCGCCAACTCAAAGTATGAGTAGCACAGGGATCTGTGCAGTAAAGTGAAGAGATGATGGTAGGTGTGGCACTTCGCCTCAGATGCTAAATTGGTTAAACGCTAGTGAAAAAGGGATAGACACCCTCGCTGTCTGGCTGATACTGACTTTTAGGCCACCTTGACGACTTCACTTACTTGGAATAATACTCTTCGGAAAGGTATGATCCCTCCTCCCACCAGCTATGGGTTAAATAGTACCACTAGTGTTCTTCTACAAGGATGGCTTAGGCATTAAATAATCCACATAGGTTTATATATGCCATTATACAAAGAAACCAAATCAAAACCAATCAACTGTACTATTTAAAGAATTTATATTGTACCTAATTGAAAATAATGGGGAAGTACTCTATAAAGATGCAAGTTTTTTTTTTAAAAAAGTGGGACAGTAGGGAGGTTGTTTTTAGAGCTATGGCACTAGACGTCAACCACAATAGGTACAAGCGTCCTGGGTATGACATTAAACTGCATCTAATAATATATTTCCAATCCAGGAACACTGGGATGTGTGGAGTACCCCTTCATCACCATTACCTCTGGTCCACTCTTACGCAGAGTGGTAGTATTGTTGCTTGTCACCACTAGCTTCCACTACTTATGATTTGTAAACAAACTAACAGACGATTTTTTTATCTTATTTTCTATCTGACATTAGAATTTAATTGGAATTTCAATATTGATTTTAGTAAAAAAGAAAGAGTTATTTCATGTTATTGACTTAGCATTTGTGAAAAATTAATAAGTTTAATAATGAAGTTTAACATGAAGCAAACCAATCAGATGGAGGAAAGGAAATTGTTTAAGGGTCTGTGACAACAGATGTAACAACCACAAATAGAGACACAACGCGCGCACACTCTCACACACTCTCACACACACACACTCACACACACACACAAAAAAAACTATCCAAAATAGTAACAGATGATCTTCAGTTCATAATGTCTCACCAATTAACCGAGTTCCCTTTTATTGTATTTGCTTTATATATAAAAAGAAGATGACTATCAGTTTTGAGTGAAGCCGCAGAAAGCCATGTGTCAGGCGTACAAAGGAAAAAAGAACAGTCGAGAATAGTCACATGACCATCTTATTGATGACTTCTAACAGTTTAGGTATATTTGTCTCATACCCCACTTGTATGGGCTGGGCACAAGGCCTCGTTTTAATGTGGGCCCACCCATAAGCCGAAGTTCATGGGTGGGAAAGAAAAAATTGCGTTGATCCCCTTGGCATTCCCCCTCAAGGGGGCGCCTCAGGCGCTGGGCAATGAACCCAGCCTTGCCCCAAAGGGGACAGGTATTGCCTGGGGGTGGGAAGCCCCCTGGGATTGACGCTATTATTTGTACTTTACCAGTCCCAGTGGCCGAAGCACACTGGACCCCTCTGATCAGTAAGATGGTCATGTCTAGCTCTAGCACTATATGACTGTCCGAGCTTATTGCCCTTATGGCAAACCTTAACCCTTTTTATCATATATGTGCTAGAAGGCAGTGGCTGAGGGTCTTAATATCCTGAGTATGATGTTAAACTCTATCTAATGGTGAAGTTCTAATTCTGGAACTCTGAAGAATGTGGAGTACCCTTCATCAACATTACTCCCATGTCCACTCTGACTGGAGTGGTAGTATCTGTTAGGGTCTCATCTATGGGTTAAATAGAAAAAAATGAGTTTAAAAAACGTGTTTAGAAAAAAATGAGTATCCATCAAGAATGAATAAAGCAAAATGTTTTCAGCATAAAATAACCCAACAAGGATTGACATGCTGTAAAACCACCAATCAACCAACCACTTAAGCAACAACAGGAACTGTAAGCAATCTGACTCATTTGTTTATCAAAATGACTTGATTTGGCATTAAATGACCCGTAACCACTTGATATGCCGTAAAACAACCAACACATATATGGGTCAAATAAATCTGTTTGAAAAATTATTAGTATTAGCAAAATAAAAGACACCCTCCGGGCGATGTAAAAATAATTTTTTGAAAGATATTGCCTGAGGGATGGGAGCTGAAAATTCAATGTCATAGAGTATGTACTATAAGTATGTAAAAACGTCAAATTTATTAAAAGGAGTTAAAAAAGAAAAAAAAAGAAAGACAATTTGAAATGGAAACAGTTCCGATAACTTTAAATATTAGAATAAAACAATCTATATATAAATATATAACACCGGGCATCTATTTATTGAAACAATGAGGATTGTCTAACGTTGCATGCTCACATTTTGAGTATATTCATTCTATGTTATGACGTTGGATTACGTGTTGGGTAATGTGACGTAAGCAGTGACGCAGTTTTTGTTACAGACAAAAACCGGAAGCGAATCTCCATTATTAATAGAATTAGATAGGTACATGATTTCAAGAATTCTTATGTTAAAATTATTTGTATTGATTGTTTACAAAGGATTATTATTTACTTGAAACTATATATATATATATATATATATATATATATATAATCAATGGTGATATTATGGTTTTACACTCATAACTTAAAGTTTCTTGGTAATCCAATCATCAGATGAGAACAGTGGTTGAGATGTCAAAAACCAGTCATGAAATCTATAATATATATATATATATACACACACACCACACACACACACACACCTATCTCTCTGCGCGAGCAGGATGTGACACAAGGTCAATTTCTTAAGCGGAGTTCAACAGGTTTGAATTCAGAGTTTTCTTCTCCTAGACCAGTTGCCTAACTAAGGTTAAAGAGCCCAGTCTGCCCTGCTATTTATCCATAGCTGGAGGGAGAGTAGGATTCATACCTTTCCCAAGGTATTAGCGCTAAGTGAAATGCAATTACCACGTCCAGCACAAACAATATAATCCTCCATCTCAGTTGAGGCTGTAGAATACGCTGACGCACCTCTGCATAGGGGTAAGACCTCATCCCTATTCGGGCCACCTGTTTAACAATTGTCAGTGATAGAAGCCATGTGGCTGTAACCACTCCTTGCCGGGTCGGAGACAACGTCTTTACTATTCAAAGAACAAAGGCAAAAGCGTTCAAGAAGGGGTTCTGTAGTGTCATGTGACTTTTTCCAGGGGGTCCTACTGGACAGGCAATTCTCTAAGGGTGATAATCAGTGTATCCTCACACCTGTTGAAGGCGGAAGAATGAATCGGCTGAACTAATGTGAAAACAACGCCTACTACGTGAAGGAAATAAAGTTGTCAAACTTTTTTTTTCTTTTTTTAAAAATCTAATTCCAATTTACTTTTTCCTTTATGACTTCCCTGGCAATATCGGGTTACCTTGCTAGATAAGTAAGTAAAGTCGTCGGGATGCGCTAAAGTCGGTATCAGCCAAACAGCGAGGGAGTCTAATCCCTTTTTCATTAGTGCTAAGACCAAGGAGTTTTGTTTTTGGGCGTCTGAGGTGGAGCGGCACACCTACCATCAGCTCCTTACTTTACCGCAACAGATCCCTGTACTCTTATATGTTGAGTTGGCAAGAGCCAGTATTGAACCCGGAACCTTGTGGTTCCTAGTCCAATGCTCTAACCGACTGAGCAAAAATAGATAATTAGTTCTGAAGGCACTTTTTTTTTTTTTTTTTTTTTTTTTTAGAAAATTTGTTTATTTATTTATTTGCATATTTTTTGTTGGTTGACTGGATTTTACGGCATGTTACCCCTTGCTGGCTTATTTTGACTACAGACAGCCGACAGCTAAAGCGTTTCGGTTTTAATAAAACCATCACAGGGTTTACAGTAATTGTGAGTCATATGGTGTAAAAACAAGCAATTACTTTCATTATTAATTAAAGCCCCGTTGATGGTTTTTTAAAACGAAACACTTTAGCGTCGCTGTCTGTAAGTCAATCTTTGACTTAATTTGTTGGGTTTTTTTTCAAAATTTTATACTTCACACATATAATATTATATATATATATATATATAATATATAAAATGTGTGTATTTTCAGTAAAACTTTTTTTTAATGGTCCAAAACTAACTATAAGTTGTTTTTTTTTTTTTTGTGTGTGTGTGTTGTGTGTGTGTGTTATATATATATATATATAATATATATATATATATAATATATATATATTATATATACACACACACACACACACACACACACAAAAAAAAAAACACTTAATAGTATTTTGGGACATTTAAAAAAAAATTTTTACTGAAAATACACCATTTTAATATATATATATATATATATATATATATATATATGTGTGAAGTATAAATTTTGAAAAAACCCAACAAAATGAAGTCAAAGAATTGACTACAGACAGCCGACGCTAAAGTGGTTTCGGTTTTTTAATAAAACCATCAAACGGGGCTTAAATTAATAATTGAAAGTATTGCTTGTTTACAACGCATATGACTCACATTACTAGTAAACCCTGTTGATGGTTTTTATTAAAACCGAAACGCTTAGTGTCGGCTGTCTTGTAAGTCAAAATAAGCCAGCAAGGGGAGTAAATGCCGTAAAATCCAGTCACGCAACAAAAAATAAATGCAATAAATAAATAAACTAAATTTTCTAAAAAAAAAAAAAAAAAAAAAAAAAAAGTGCCTTCAGAATAATTATCTATTTTTGCTCAGTCGGTAGAGGCATTGGACTAGGAAACCCACAAGGTTCCGGGTTCAATACTGGCTCTTGCCAACTCAACATATAAGTAGTACAGGGATCTGTGCGGTAAAGTAAGGAGCTGATGGTAGGTGTGCCGCTCCACCTCAGACGCCCAAAACAAACTCCTTGGTCCTAGCACTAATGAAAAGGGATAGACTCCTCGCTGTTTGGCTGATACCGACTTTAGCGCATTCCCGACGATTTACTTTACTTATCTAGCAAGGTAACCCGATATTGCCAGGGAAGTCATAAAGGAAAAAGTAAATTGGAATTAGATTTTTAAAAAAAAGAAAAAAAAGTTTGACAACTTATTTCTTCACGTAGATGGCGTTGTTTTCACATTAGTTCCCAGCCGATTCATTCTTCCGCTTCAACAGGTGTGAAGGATACACTGATTATCTCCCTTAGAGAATTGGCCTGTCCAGTAGACCCCCTGGAAAAAGTCACATGACACTACAGAAACCCCTCTTGAACGCTTTGCCTTTGTTCTTTGAATAGTAAGACGTTGTCTCCGACCGGCAAAGGAGTGGTAGCGCCACATGGCTCTATCACTGAAAATTGTTAAACAGGTGCCCGAATAGGGATGAGGTCTTACCCCTATGCAGAGGTGCGGTCAGCGTAATTCTACAGCCTCACTGAGATGGAGGGATTATATTTTTGTGCTGGACGTGGTAATTGCATTTCAACTTAGCTGCTAATACCCTTGGGAAAGGTATGAATCCTACTCTCCCTCCAGCTATGGATAATAGCAGGGCAGACTGGGCTCTTTAACGGATTAGTTAGGCAACTGGTCTAGGAGAAGGAAACTCTGATTCAAACCTGTTGAAACTCCGCTTAAGAAATTGACCTTGTGTCAACATCCTGCTCGCGCAGAGAGATAGGTGTGTGTGTTGTGTTGTGTGTGTATATATATATATATATTATTCATAGATTTCATGACTGGTTTTTGACATCTCAACCACTGTCTCATCTGATATTGGATTACCAAGAAACTTTAAGGTTATGAGTGTAAAACCATAATATCACCATTGATTATATATATATATATATATATATATATATATATAGTTTCAAGTAAATAATAATCCTTTGTAAACAATCCAATACAAATAATTTTAACATAAGAATTCTTGAAATCATGTACCTATCTAATCTATTAATAATGGAGATTCGCTTCGGTTTTTGTCTGTAACAAAAACTGCGTCACTGCTTACGTCAATTACCCAACACGTAATCAACGTCATAACATAGAATGAATATACTCAAAATGTGAGCATGCAACGTTAGACAATCCTCATTGTTTCAATAAATAGATGCCCGGTGTTATATATTATATATAGATTGTTTTATTTATATTTAAAGTTATCGGAACTGTTTCCATTTCAAATTGTCTTTTTTTTTTTCTTTTTTAACTCCTTTAATAAATTTGACGTTTTTAATACTTATAGTACATACTCTATGACATTGAATTTTCAGCTCCCATCCCCTCAGGCAATATCTTTCAAAAAATTATTTTTACATCGCCCGGAGGGTGTCTTTTTTATTTTGCTAATACTATATAATTTTTCAAACAGATTTTTATTTGACCCATATATGTGTTGGTTGTTTTACGGCATATCAAGTGGTTACGGGTCATTTAATGCAAATCAATCATTTTGATAAACAAATGAGTCAGATTGCTTACAGTTCCTGTTGTTGCTTAAGTGTTGGTTGATTGGTTGTTTTTTACAGGCATGTCAATCCTTGTTTGGGTTATTTTATGCTGAAAACATTTTGCTTTATTCATTCTTGATGGATACTCATTTTTTTTCTAAACACGTTTTTTAACTCATTTTTTTTCTATTTACCCATAGATGAGACCCTAACAGATACTACCACTCCAGGTCAGAGTGGACATGGGAGTAATGTTGATGAGGGGTACTCCACATTCTTCAGAGTTCCAGAATTAGAACTTCACCATTAGATAGAGTTTAACATCAATACTCAGGATATTAAGACCCTCAGCCACTGCCTTCTAGCACATATATGATAAAAGGGTTAAGGTTTGCCATAAGGGCAATAAGCTCGGGACAGTCATATAGGTGCTAGAGCTAGACATGACCATCTTACTGATCAGAGGGGTCCAGTGTGCTTCGGCCACTGGACTGGTAAAGTACAAATAATAGCGTCAATCCCAGGGGGCTTCCACCGCCAGGCAATACCTGTCCCCTTTGGGGCAGGGCTGGGTTCATTGCCCAGCGCCTGAGGCGCCCCCTTGAGGGGAATGCCAAGGGATCAACGCAATTTTTGTTCTTTCCCACCCATGAACTTCGGCTTATGGGTGGGCCCACATTTAAAACGAGGCCTTGTGCCCAGCCCATACAAGTGGGGGTATGAACAAATATACCTAGAACTGTTAGAAGTCATCAATAAAGATGGTCATGTGACTATTCTCGACTGTTCTTTTCCTTTGTACGCCTGACACATGGCTTCTGCGGCTTCACTCAAAACTGATAGTCATCTTCTTTTTATATAAAGCAAATACAATAAAAGGGAACTCGTTAATTGGTGAGACATTATGAACTGAAGATCATCTGTTACTATTTTGGATAGTTTTTTTTGTGTGTGTGTGTGAGTGTGTGTGTGTGAGAGTGTGTGAGAGTGTGCGCGCGTGTGTTCTATTGTGGTTGTTACATCTGTTGTCACAGACCCTTAAACAATTTCCTTTCCTCCATCTGATTGGTTTGCTTCATGTTAAACTTCATTATTAAATTATTATTTTTCACAAATGCTAAGTCAATAACATGAAATAACTCTTTTCTTTTTTACTAAAATCAATATTGAAACTTCCAATTAAATTCTAATGTCAGATAGAAAATAAGATAAAAAAATCGTCTGTTAGTTTGTTTACAAATCATAAGTAGTGGAAGCTAGTGGTGACAAGCAACAATACTACCACTCTGCGTAAAGAGTGGACCAAGAGGTAATGGTGATGAAGGGGTACTCCACACACCCAGTGTTCCTGGATTGGAAATATATTATTAGATGCAGTTTAATGTCATACCCAGGACGCTGTACCTATTGTGGTTGACGTCTAGTGCCATAGGCTCTAAAACAACTCCCTACTGTCCCACTTTTAAAAAAAAACTTGCATCTTTATAGAGTACTTCCCCATTATTTTCAATTAGGTACAATATAAATTCTTTAAATAGTACAGTTGATTGGTTTTGATTTGGTTTCTTGTATAATGGCATATAAACCTATGTGGATTATTTAATGCCTAAGCCATCCTTGTAGAAGAACACTAGTGGTACTATTTAACCCATAGCTGGTGGGAGGAGGGATCATACCTTTCCGAAGAGTATTATTCCAAGTAAGTGAAGTCGTCAAGGTGGCCTAAAAGTCAGTATCAGCCAGACAGCGAGGGTGTCTATCCTTTTTCACTAGCGTTTAACCCAATTTAGCATCTGAGGCGAAGTGCCACACCTACCATCATCTCTTCACTTTACTGCACAGATCCCTGTGCTACTCATACTTTGAGTTGGCGAGGGCTGGTATCGAACCAGGAAACTTGAGGCTCTACTGACTGAGCTAAAACGTAATAGCTAGAGTAAACTTTGAACTCTCTTACTATAATGTTACAGTTTGGTATGCTAACCACTACGCCACAGGGAGTCCCCCTCAATGGTGGCTGAAGGTAGCATTTAAACTAGTAATATAATAACGCATATTCTAAAAATATGAATCTACTTATGAATACAAGCAACTACTTATTGCTGAAACCTGAAATCTTCAAACACCTCACGCGTAGCAACCACTGGATGAGGGTGGAGTATAGATGATGAGGGTGGGGGTATAGATGATGAGGGTGACTAGGAATTGAGATTACTCGATGAGGATACTTTGTGGCTTCTTTCTCATTTTAACTTTACAAAATTAACTGAAAGAATTAGATACACTATACAAAAAAAACAAAAAAAACAAATTACTGTGGGTAGGATTTGACACAAGGTCACAAAAGCCAAATTACTTTTTGGTACAAATAATGTTCATAAAATATGAAATGATAATGAAAGAAATCTGTGTCATAGATGCAGTGCCACATCGGGATATTGATCTTGCTAGAAAAAAAAAATCAGAAATCATCAATAACTTAAAATTGGTTTTTCCGATAGCAATTTTGGATTCCTCGGACAAAAATGCTTTTAAACCAATTTTTAGGAGAAGGGAAGCTCTAGAACTCATTTTACAGTCAAAATAGATTACAAAAAAGTCGCCATTTTTCCATGAACCCCACCAAATTTTGAGAGCTAAAAATCAACATAACTCCGCCAATTCTGGAATTGGAAGCTCAAATTTTGGGGAATGTCTAACTTTAACACAGTCCACACATGTACAAAATTTAAGAAAAATTGAAGGGGGTGGGTGACATGTCCTGGATGATTTGATAAGGAATTACCAAGTAACCACAGATCTGTGAGACTAGCTTGCTAACCATTACATCACTACGGAATGCCTTAGCTACACTATATGCTTATACGAAGTGGACTTGGCAACTTAAGTTTAATACTCTTGGGAAAGGTATGATCCAACTATTCTCCCTCCATCTATGTGTAAAATAGTTAGGGCAAACTGGGCTCTTTAACTTTTAACATCCTGTTGAGAATTTTCTAAGTCCAGATCCCCATTCCTATAAGGATTTATCTAAAGATGGCTAAAATGCCCTTTGCATCTAAAGTTACCTGTTATTTTACTTAACTCAAAGACTCTTAAATATGTTTAATATTACATTTAAATAAAAGCTATTGTTTTGGGGCAGATTAGGAAAATGAATGTGACTTCTGGTCAGGTGGAATAAGGCGGTATAGGACATTAAGAGTTAAACTTGGTATTGGCAACCAGTCTAGGAGAAAAATTCTAAATTCAAACCATTTGTAGACCTAAAAGGATTGTCTCTGATAGACTATTTCTGCTTAAGACATCTTATATGATAACACCTCCAACCCAAACAAGGTTATCGACCAACAAGATATGGTTTCAAATAACTAATATCTTATTATAAATGGAGATTATGTAACTTTCTGTCTGTAACCAAACTATGTCACCAGTGACGTCATGATTTCCTAAGTTATTAAAGTTATATTCCCAATGATTATGAAATAGTCATTATTTAATCTTAATTAGCATTTTATTCATTAACAATGTCTCTATAAAGTCTAGCCGAGTTAGATTTGCCGCGAAACTGCCCATATCATTCATGCATTAAAAATCCTAAAATTAAAGTAAAGGGTGTTGCAAGATAATAATGGCCGTACAATTAAGGAACAAGAGTATTAACATCTTATTATAAGAGTGATTGTGTTTGTCTGTCTGTAACCAAAAACTATGTCACTACTCAAGTCACAATTCCTTTATTTATGTCACATTCTCCCAATTTTATTTTTATTCAAACCTCAATTTATTAATAAAAATTGTTTTACATTATTAATACTGTTGGCCATATCTACATGTTATGTACAATGTACCCCACATGTATAGGTTAGGCACATGGCCTATTAATGTGGGACTACCCACGAACTGAAGCTCATGTATGGCGGGCGTAAAAAAATGCGTTGATCCTGTCGGCATTCCCCCTCAAGGGGGGTGCCTCAGGCACCAGGCAATAACCCAGCCCTGCCCTTTAAATCTAAAAAATTGATTTAAATAAATATGTGCTTGGCATTATTGATTTATCATTAATTAATTTAACTAAATAGTTAAATTAGGAAAAAAGCCTAAATACTTGCACCTGCGGAGGGTGCATATATTTGCTAGTATATGTATTTACCAACCCCTCTGCACAAGCAAGAGTTTAACAGGTTTGAATTCAGAGTTTTCCTTCTCTTTGACTGTTTACTTAGCCATGGTTAAAGAGCTCAGTCTGCCCTGCTATTTGCCCATAGCTGGAGGGAGAATTGGATTCATACCTTTCCCAAGGGTATTAGCGCTATGTGAAATTCATACAGCTTTATCCAAGAATTGAACTTGGGTCGACAATTCCATTTCCTACGCCTCTAATATATTTTGCTAGTATAGATAGTTATAATTGTTTAGAATGATCTAAGTAAATATTTTAAATACAAATCATTTTACACAGTTAAATTATTTTAAACAATTATATGGTTTTTTGAAGGTAAAGTTTTATCACTCTCTAATCCGTTGGTCAACCATGGCTTTTTTCTTCAAGAGGAGTCTGTCAGAGGTTATCTATTTGAAAAGAGCAGTTAAGACCACACATATTCAATAAATAAATTGTGAGTCAACTGAACTCAGAGATTCAGTCCACTCGTCCTCTGTAGAGTCTTCCCCTTCTATTCTTCACCCACAAGACGCGTTCAAATCTTACACCGCTTTTAACTTTCCAAAACTGCAACTCGCTCCTCTTTACCTTCTTCAATCCTCTCATAATAACGTCAACCTAAGACTCCCCCACACTAGCTCAAATCGCTGCTTTTATCATCCGGGATTCGCGCATTTTCTCCCATCTTCTCGCAGACAACGAGAAGCAAACGATTTAAAATAGCGCTTCTCTTAACTCCCGGGTTTCGATCGTCAACCGAGGGTGAGTGCACGCTTTTCTTTATATCACATAAATAAAATAAAAAACAACTGTTAATAAATGCCAAGAGGTAGGTGATAGTCACTGCACATCTGAATATTGAAATCTTTTCGAGCGCAAGCTGAACATTAAAGTAAGATCAGGTTACATTATATTTCAGTCTGAGAATCTACAGGTAGGAACCGAATATGTGTGTGGAATGGGAGTTGGTATTTAAGTGGAGAGAGAGAGAGAGAGAGAGAGAGAGAGAGAGAGAAGAGAGAGAACTAGTCTCCTAGCAACACTGCTTTCTTGGCCTCTCTAAGGATATATAAAGGCATCTGGCTAAGACCAATGGTTAACAAGTTAGTCTGGAGGGTTAGAGGTTAACTAATATAGAGAATCTTTTATACCTACAGTATTGCCCATAAATAAGTACATACCAACCAATTTTTATCTTCTTAAAACCTTGTTTTCACAAGATTTAGTCGATAGAAAACAAGGATTTTTAGTGCATTTTAGTAGATGATCTTTGATGCTATTTCTCAAACAGTGGTGCAAGTAAAAGATCTCATTTTTGTATCAGTATTCAGTATACTAACACACAACTTTCGCATAGATAGACAACTTGATATTTTAAAAAGTGAAAAAATCGATCTACTCTACTCTACAGTGTCCTACTTTTATTATCTTGTCCCTAATATTTTTCCTTTCTCAAAACAGATTAAATAACACTCCATGATTTTCCTATGTGTGTATATAATCATTTCTTTCAGTAGAGGAGATATTATTACCTAGGTATGTGAACTGGTCTATATTTCAGAGGCTTACCATCCAGTAGGGAGATGCATCCATTCATTATTTATTTTCACTTTCTTCTTCCTCAAAATGGGATAAATATATATTTACCAACCCCTCCGCACAAGCAGGATGTGACACAAGGTCAATTTAGTTTAACAGGTTTGAATTAAGAGTTACCTTCTCCTTCTCTCCTAGACTGGTTACCTAGCCATGGTTAAAGAGCCCAGTCTGCTCTGCTATTTACCCATAGCAGGAGGGAGAATTGGATTCATACCTTTCCCAAGGGTATTAGTGCCTTGTGAAATGCAAACAGCTTCGTCAAGGAATTGAACTCGGGTCGACAAGTCCATTTTCCTACGACTAACCATTAGACCCGCGCCCCCAAAATGGGATAAATATGATTTTGCTCAGTTGGCTAGAAACCAAAGGTTCCTAGTTCGATACCGGTCCTCGCCAACTCAGCGTATGAGTAGAACAGGGATCTGTGCGGTAAAGTAAGGAGCTGATGGTAGTGTGTGCTCCACCTCAGATGCTAAAACAATTTCCTTGGTCTAGCACTAGTGAAAAGGGGATAGACTCCCTCACTGACTGGCTGATACCGACTTTAGGCTGCACTGAAGACTTTACTTTACTTACAACATCTATTATTTTCCTAAGTGTATATTAGCATTTTCTTTCAGTGAGGAGTATTACTACCTAGGTATGTTGAACTGATTCTTATTTCAGTGGGAAAGACTCCATTCATTATTTCCCCCTTTCTTCTCTTCTTTAAAATGAGATAAACAAAAAAAACTAAAGAACTGGTTTTCCATTGTCTATTCAGTCAAGATTATTTTCAAAAGCGAAAAAAGATGCTGGGAACTTTTACACACACACCTACTAGAAAATACAACACGCAATGTTGTCAATAGTTAAATTAGATTGTGGGAATTATCTTTTAAGCTTGCTAAAAAGTATGGGTCCCTATTTTTGGCCATTGTCATTCAATGACAGAAGATGGGTTTTTTTTTTGTCCAAATAAAACATGTGAGTAAGAAAATAAGTTATATAAGTTAATGGGTTCTGAAAAAAAAAAAGAAACAAAACAAAACAAACATTGTAAGTATAAAAATAGAAGCATGTTTTACCTCAGGTTAGGATGTGACACAAAGTTGCAAGTATGGGGCATCCAGTGAGGATCAAACTCAGTATTTAGTAGTAATGGATCTACAAGACTACTGCTGCCTATTATAACTCAAAATGATCTTAATATATATATATATATATATATTTATTTTAAGAAAGGAAATGGTAACCTACTCGAGTTTTCATCGAATAATGATTCGTTCAGGTTACTTTTAAATTAATCGAGTTTACGATAATCTTTGGTGTTTATAAACATGCCGTTTGGAATGGGACTTTAAATTTAAGTCGCCATTCCAAACGGGCCATGTTTATAACACCAAAGAAATTATCGTAAACTCGGATATTTAAAAGTAGACCCTGAAGAATCTATCGATGAAACTCGAGTAGGGTTACTCATTTCGCATTCTTAAATAAATTTATGCTCTACATGTATTGAGCACTTTGTATGTGTTTTTTTCTCAAACCTTAACCTCTTGGATATTGTGCGCTCCAACCGATCGTATCTTATACCACCGGTAAGTTAATAGCTTATACATATAAAAATAATATATATATATATATATATATAATATATATATGTTATGTAAATGTTTATGTATTTGTTTCTTGTATTGTATATATTAGGAAGATTATGATATATATATGATTATATGTTATTATTGTTACAGTAATGTATTTAAGAGGTATTAATTCATATTATTTCTTACGTTTACTTATTTCTATTTGTTTCGTGTCATGTTATCTTATTGTTGTTATCATTCATATATAAAATGTTTGTATATTGTTGTATCTAATATTTTATTATTATATTACTGTATCTGATTATTTATACTATATATTATGTGTTATATTGATTAAATTCATCTTTATTATCCATCTGACTTTTCTTCTTTTATTCATCTCCTAATTAATTAATTATTGTATATATTGATATGTGATAAAACAAA
>JALAJA010000665.1:0-30146 GCA_023376005.1 Doryteuthis pealeii | reverse complement strand
ACTCATAGCTGGATGTATACCTTTACCAAGGCTATTAGTGGTATGTGAAATGCAAACATCTCTCATTAGGATTTGAACTCATCTCATCGTATCCATGTCCTATGATGGTATTAATCTGAAAGGAACATAATTAGTGCAATTTGAGTTCAGACTTACTATGATGTCAAGCACATAAAGTTACTACACCAAAGATATTTCTCCTATCACTGTAGGTTAGTTATTAAGCTTAGCTTTGTTGCACAAGGTCCAAATTATGGGGGGAGGGGGGTACTCAATAGAATTGAACTTATTAACAATGGTCTGCTAATCTAGCTTGCTAATCATTGCACCATGTGAAATGCTTCAACTTGTAATTGTAAGAGTATTTAATTAAGCAGATCAGATATCAGTATTCCCAATCATATGATTGTTTTTTGTAACATCAGCAAATGATAATTGTGTTTGTGTTGGATTGTAATCAGATTTTAGTCTAAAGTCATTATCATCAAGTTGTGCTGGGCAGTAGGATATCCATGACTCTCTCTCACTAACCATCCCATTGGTCATCGTTCTCCATGGGAAGCATCCAGAATCCACACAGAGCTGATTGATATAGGTTTTTGCCGTCAGCCCAAACTGGTATGTCCGTGTGAAGTGTCCACAGGAGAAAAGTCACTATGAATTCGTCCTTGTTTTCTCTAGCAGTGTCCAGCTTATTTTTTTCATCTTACTTGGATGGTCTGTGGGCCAGGCACAAGTGGCTTTTACAGCTGCTTTCTTGTGGGGTGCTGCTTCCTATAATGTTTGTTTGTTTATGTGAACAAAATTTTTTTTATCTATTTATTACTAAAATTCTCATTATGTATATCTATCTCAAGTGATGTATTGTATTAAACCCAAATTCTCCATGAAACAGGGATGTTGACACAAGATCAATTTTACAGAGGAGTTAACAGAGGGTTTCCTTCTTCTAAGGCTAGTTGCTTTGTAAGACCACTCAACTGCATCAGTGGTTGAGGCTCCAGAACTGGGACTCTGTGGAGTATGGGTACCCCTTCGTTGCTTTACTCCCAGATCCACTCTGGTGGTTAATACCTGTACATGTTCTCATATATGGGTCAAATTATCTTGTTTTAAAAAGTCATTTGTATCAATAGAAATATTTGATACCATATAACTGTGTGGAAAATTATTTATATCAAGTCTCTAGAACTCATTTTATAACAAAAATAGTTACAAAAATTCACCATTTTTTGTGTGCCCCCCCCCAAAAAAAAAAAAAAAAAATTGGGGGGGAATTGTCTAACTTTTATTATAATCTACACTTGGACAAAATTTAGAAAAAATTGAAAGGAGTGGGTAACATGGCCTGGATGATTTGACATGGAATTGCCCAATAGCAACATACAAATAGTGATTCCTTGGTCAGAAATTCAGACTGCCTGGGCAAGAAAAAACTAAATGTATTGATTTCATTTTTTATACACCACACCACACACACACACACACACACACACAACACACATGTTTCTAAATGCAACTCTAAGGAATTTTATTAAAATACATTTTTTGAATTATGATTTTTCAGGTATGTTTTTCCAGTGGCATTTTATGCAGTGGAATATTCATGTGGGGACTTTGTAGTCAATATTGTACGAACAAGTGTCTTTTACCCTTTGGCTATGGTTGGGGAGTTATTTTGGTGTACAGGTGAGAAACAATTGAGTAATTCTACTACTGTATTCTTGTTTCAATAAACTGATGTATGACATCTGTACAAATTTACAAAATGTATACACACTTTATATATATGCGAGGGTATTTCAATAAATTAAGGTGAATAGGAAGCACCGTTACAGTTTGCCATCATTATCAAAGTAATCAAATAGTGATTGGTCCTTTCATGTCTTAGAAGACTTATGCTTTGCCAATAAATATTTTCTTAATGGAGAGTCAGTGTTTTTCCACTCCATGAACTTTCTTTTTGACTCAGGGCTTGTAGTGGCAAACCCATATTTAGTTCATTTGTAAATATCTTTTTTTACTAAAACATGATTCTTGTACATGTCAAACATTTATCTGTTAAATTTCACATGGCTTGCACTTTTCAGCCACTAGAAATTTAATGATGGACCTCTATTCAAGTCTGTAGAACTCTGTTTTGATTTGCCACCATTTTGAATGTCCTAAACAAACATTTTTTGGAGATTAAAATAATTTTTCCCATAAAACAATTCTAAACAAGGTAGAGTTTACATTTGGGAAAAAAAAATTTTGAAAAAATTTTTCTTTTCAAAAAATTATTCCCATTATTTACTGAATAAAGAATGTTTTCAGTAACTATAACCAAAGGGCCGGGTTAGCTCAGTTGGTAGAGCGTTCGATAGAACCACAAGGTTCCTAGTTCGATATGGTCCTCGCCAACTCAGCATATGAGTAGCACAGGGATCTGTGCGTAAAGTAAGGAGCTGATGGTAGGTTGTGGCGCTTCACCTCAGATGCTAAAAAACAATCTCCTTAGTCTAGCGCATTGAAAAGAGATTAGAATCCCTCGGCTGACTGGCTGATACCGACTTTAGGCCGCCCCACGACTTTACTTCTTATAACATTTTAGATTACCTATATGGAGAACTATTTTCAATACTCTCACCTGATGCTTGGTGTCTTAATCTTTTTTTTTGCAATTTTATATTTATATATATATATAAGTCATCGGGGTGGTCTAATGTTGGTATCAGCCAGAGAGTGCTAAGACAAAGAGATTATTTTTAGTGTCTGAGGCAGAGCGCCAAACCTACCATCAGCTCCTCACTTTATCACACAGATCCCTTGTGCTACTCATATGCTGAGTCAGTGAGGGCTGGTATTGAACCAAGAACCTTGTGTTTCCTAGCCAGATGCTCTACCGACTGCAGCTAAACCAACCTCATTGATAATAGTAGTTTGTATCATCTGTTCACCAGTGCTTTTTTAGGTTAGAACAGACAAAGATGAAATTGTTTTTTAGCATTGTAGTTGTAAATTACTAAGTAGCTATTTAATGGTTTTACTGTTTATTTTTTATTTTTTTAAAATATTTTTATTAACTCATTGCAGGCAATTTGTGTGTTGTTCCAATCTTAACAAAAATTGGTCTTAGTCTTGTCTGTGTCTTTGGGCAACAGCTTAACTTGCTGGCTGGTTTGGTTTAGTGCAAGGTAAGGCTTCTGTCTTTCTTTTAATGTTTGAGATCAAAATTTAAGGATGAATCTAATAGAAACTTTAGATCATGCACACATTGCTTCAGGGTATTCTGTTTAATACACCCAGCACTTACTAAGAACTAAAAACATTGATTTGCAGAAGCCCGAATATTTGTTATAAAAAATACTAGTCAAATTAAAATAATAATTCGGATATGCTGGTTGATATTTTCTACTTTCATATTTTCCAAGAATGATAATGCTACATAGACTTTGAAATATCTTTAAATAGATACAGTGATTTGATAAAGCATTTTATCGAAAGACAATAGGGATTTAATTATACTTGCTAGGTTTTATTCTGTTGGGTAATAGTGGTTCGGGTGATGGGGGCGTGAAATTGACCAAAAGTTGACAGTATTAGAAAGTTGAATCTGTGAGCTAAGTCAAATAATGTACAGTATATATTCAGTTTGCACAAATGCCCTTGAGAAAGCATAAATTTATCTTTTTGCCCTCTATAAGCTAATGGGTATGGTGAGAATATTATTTGATGTAGCAATAGTGCCTTAGACTCTGCCCAACTTTCGGACCTAGTTGAACTACTAATATATATAATCTAACAAAATGAATTAGTCTTATGCAACCATTGCTATGTCAAAGTCTGTCTTATTACATATCTTCACTCATCTGTTTTTCTCTGTTGAATAGAATAGTTTCCTGGCTGATTTGATGATTCCAACTTCTTCTTGAGAAATGTCAGTGAGCCATTGTGTGAAATTTATTACCTCAGAAAATAGTTTTTCTGATATTGACTGTAAAATCAGTGATATCAAATTGGACAAAAGGTTGCTGTTCTTATTTTCATATTATTAAACCACTTGATCGCATCATCCTAGACTAAGTGCAACTTTTCTGGACTAGTTGGATCACCCAATGTTATATAATCTAAGAAAAATTAGACACCAGTGATGTTGGGATTTACCAGAAGATGCGGTTTTGATGTTAGTAAATAATACTTCTGGATATAAGTGCGATCGGATCAGAAAAATATTTTTGGAGAATGCTGAAGGACATGGGATTATTGGTTGATATCAATTGAACACTATGATCCTAAATTTCTCTGGATGTTACATTCAATCTCATCATAGGTAACATTGAACCCTTTATAAAGCCTAATACAAATTCTGTATATGTAAACCACCAAATCTAACGACCCACCCTCAATAATAAGAAAATAACATACTCAATTGTAATGTAAAAGCAAAAATTCATCAAACAAGCAAATTTTCTATAGCACTAGTGATATATTCATATAATAAAGCAATTACATGAAAGCCAAATACACAAGACATAAGCCCTTAAATTTAACAATTGAGCATAAAAGTGATAGACATGATAAGAACAAAAAAAATAGAATAGAAATATAGATCATTTGATTACAATCTCTCATTCAACTAGTAAAAACTAAAATCAGTAAAAATTAAAGTTCAGTTAACAAACTCTTTCCAGTCAACCAACATTACATGAAATTTTTAACAAGACAATTAAATTATTTTCTCTTGCACAGACAATATAGAAAGGATTATTTAAGAAGACACAATAATAAAATAATAAATCACCACACACAAGATAGAAAAAACAAAAAGGATAGAAACAATGCAATTTCTGAAGCCCTATGAATGACTCATGAAGGAAGAAATGCTTGATTAAAGGTGTTATTTACCAGGCCTCAGACACATCTACTCAAAAGTAAAATCTACTAAATTCTATGTGTATGCACAAAGTGGATTTAAGACTAATTACAAATCCTAAACAAACTTGTTTCTGATATTAAGTTTAGAAATGCAAAAACTCTATCTAGGGTAATTTTGGATTTAAAGGATCCAAAAACCTAGTTATTGAATCAAACATTTTTAAGGAATCAAACGTTGCCAGAGCTGTAAATGATCCATGTTTCCTGTGACTACATGAAAAAATTAACAATAATTTAGATTCTTAGATAGGAAAAATCTTTTGAATAATAGAATTGAATCAATAGGCAATTGTAGGCAATAGGTGAGCCAGTCATTTAAATATAATTAGAGAATATTACTATTGAATTTTAACTAAAACATTATATATCTTTTGGGAATAATTATTTTATTTTAGATTGGAGAAATACTGAAATAGAACAGTGTAACACTATTTAAATTAATGATATTAAATTCCTAAAATATTAATTAGAATTGTTATCTTAAATTTTAATTGTTTTCACTAGCTATTATTTATATTAGAATTAAGTTAAAAATACAGGAGATGAGAACTAGGAATAAAAAATAGAATAAGCCACATGCAGCAATAAAAATTATAAAAGAAAAAATATGAACTGACCTTAGCATTCAACCATCACTATCAGAAAAAATATGTTTATTTCAGTTTAAATCTAAGTAATGACTTCAACTTAGTCAAATATAAGGTAGGTCCTTAAGAGATCATATAGATCAAAACCATAGTAAGACCTATAACTCTTTTCTACTATTTTAATATATATTATATATATATATATAGTATGAGAAAAAGAAACTTTGGAACAGAAAAGGATGCTGCATGTGTTTTTGAAAAAAATCTTGGAAGATCACAAAAATAGCAAATGTATGGTCATTTGCCTCTTTATCTAATTATAATATATATATAAACCCTCAATCTAATCATATGTTTATTCATAATATATTCCATATATGTAAAAATTGTACATACACTGATATTATAGTATATATGCAAAATCTTATAGATTGGCCTAAAAAACAACCCATGTTATTAATGTATTAAAATTCTGCAATCGTATGTTGTATATCACAAATAAATAAATGTTTGCATAGTATGTGGGATGATAATTTGCATGCCGCGTTTTTGGCAAATAAATTTCTTTGTGTTATTAGTTTATAATATCATGTGTTTTATTCTCAAACATATGTATAATTGTATTTAGAAAATCACTGAAAATAAGTTTTACTTTTATATACATCTAATAATTTTAAAATCTTTTTAATTTGGTATAATGATTTATTACATAAATCCTTACACTATTAAGCACATTTTTTGCTGAGTCCCTATAAAATTTACATTTGATTTTTAAGATAATTTATCTCTGGTTTTTGTTTGAATTTTTTTGAATTTCTTTTTTTTCTTTTTATCTCAGGTCTGGTATGTTGGAATAACAAGAAAAACTCCTGGTAATGAAATAATGATGATATCCAGTGTTGCCCTTGCAGTAATGAGTAGGTACATGTGGTTGATATGTGTACATACACTTTCATCCAAATGCATAAGTACACATTGAATTTCCTTTTAAGTTTTAAACCTTTTTCAGGGTATGACTAACTATTCTAAATATTTTGTTTTAAATGTAGGCCTAAAAATGACAAACCTTGTTATATGGACAAACAGGCATTTGGTGATTCTAAGAGCACTTATATATTTCAAGGAATATTTCAGTTTGTACCCTGCCCTTGCATTAATTAGTTCCACAAAGCTGTAACAATAACCGGGTTTTCTAACATGAGACTGGACATAAACATTAAAATGAGAACAAACACTGTCTAAAAAATAGAGTAAAATAACTCTGCAAAATAATATAACTATCATTAAAACTTAAAGAATATTGACACAATTTTAGTCATACGTTTTTTTAAAGAATAATGAACAAAAAGACAGCAGAACTACAGAATGATGTATTATTATAATGTTTATTATATAATTATTAAATTTATTGTATATAGATTTAAAATATTTCGTGCATTCTAGATAATTTTTATTTATTTTATCTTTAATTTGTCATTAAATAAATTTGTCTCACACATGTAATTCTGTGAAACTGTTTACATTCTACGTTTATTTGTCTTTATGTTTCGTGCAATTGTGTATACTCGAAGTTTAAAAAGTGGACATCAGTATGTCCCAAGGTCACAGAACACAAAGCCTGCAAGATGATCCAGGACATTGAGACAGGAATTGTAAGTAATCTTTATGTTTTTGAACTATACACACAAAATTTATATATGCGTATCAATGTGATTCTAGGAATTGCAAAAGTTCCTTGTTCATATCAGTCCCCAACTCAGCGCTAGAGTAACACAGATTCGGATAATGATCTGTGCAGTAAAAGTGGGAGCTAACGTAGTGTAGCGCTACAACTCAAGTAAAAACAATCTCCCTGGTCTAGCACTAGCGAAAATAGGGATAGACCTCCCTCGCTGGCAGCCTGATAGACAATAGACCACCTCTACCATCTTTACTTACTTATAAGCTGTATGTATGTACAAGGGTAATTCAATAAAACTGAGAGGAAATATTTTTTTTCATAATGTTTCCAGAAATCTAATCTCTGGATTATTTGAAAATTGTTTATAGCAAAAAATTACTTTGAATTCTCAACAAAAATTATTTGTTGGAGGTTATTCAAAATGGCGGAAAATTCAACAAAGTTGCTCCCAGCTTGAACAGAGGTTTGTCATAAAATTTGGTGGCTGAAACGTGCAATTACTGAAGAATTTCTCCTATCAGTTAAAATCTTCTTTGTTGTATTTGGCCTTTCTTCTAAACCAGAGCTTTATTACTTATTCCACAACCTGCTTATTGGGGTTGCTCCAATGTCGTTTACTTGGTACTATGTAACCCAATGTTACTTGTTTCATTGATCGGCATCATCCAGCAACTTAAACTGGTAAGCCCAGAGGTTTTATTAGCTGAGGAGGTGGTTAGTCACCCTGCAGGACAAAAATCAAGGCCTGAAAAGAGTGGAGGAAGCTCTTTGCCTCAATGGCGCCACTAGCACATTAATTTCTAAATCCAGCCCTTCCTCATTGCAGCACTAGCTGTGTAAACTTCATGCAGTGTCAGCAGGCAAATTGGGAACTTAACATCCTGGCTTACGGTCACCCAGGCAAACAAGGCTCTGGCAACCAATCAAGGTGTCTCCATCATCAGGAATCAATGGCTGAGGTACTTGTCACTCTGTCTGTAGAAAATTGCAGGTAAACGAGACATTCCCTTCCCTGACCAGGATCTGCATGCAGGTCTTGGGAACAACTGTGGAATTTCCTATCCTTGTTACTCCTTCCGGATGGAATTCCCATAGATGAATTTGTTGGTTGGCTTAACTGACCCATGGTTGAATGCGTAAACAAGTGATTCTACAACCTGACCCAAGAGATTTAAATTACAACTTGCCCATTATTCATCAGACTTGTTCTAGATAGCACTAGATACCCATGACTCCTCTCTCTCTCCAACCATCTCTATTAGTCATTGTGCCCCTCGGAGATTTTCTCTGCACAGCATTCAGAAAATCTGCATAGAAATGATTTATTTGTAGGTTTTTGCTCGTTTGGTCTCACTGGTTGTCTCATCTGTAGGTGTTCCGCAAGGAGAATGTCAACTTATGAGTTCGTCCTTGTTTCACCAGCAGTGTCCAGCTGTCTGTTTATTCCTTATCTGATGATTTGCAGTGATTAGGGAACAAGTTGTCTGTGCAGCTGCTTTCTTGTGGGGTGTCTGTTTCCAAGACAGCATGTTTCAAGACAGCATGTAACATTCTTGTGTATTGTTTTATATTTCATATTCTTTATCTTATTCCAAAAGAAATAGTAATTATTTGTTATCCTATTTTTATATTAATTTTTTAGAAGCCCAAGCACACTGGGTTCAACAAACAGCCTTGTATCTGCTCCTGTCGAGTCTGAAACAGTAAGTAACATGTATTTTTTTTCTGATATATATAGAGAGATTGTTGTAGATCTAATGAGATAAACGTAAATATTCTATAAAGAAAAGTCAAGACAATTTTATTGCTTGAAAGTGGGTGTAAGAAACAATATATACCTATATATTATAATATATATATACTAATAATAAATGTAAATGTCATGTGTAACATTTTTTTCAACTTTACTTCTATTAAGCTGTAGCTTAACATATAGTATTTTGGAATCAGGCCGACTCCATGAGCAAATTAAAACACATTCTGGGGCTGAATCTCTGACCCACAGTCTGATTTTCAAATTACCAAGTTTTAATTACTGCAGCAATTTTTTTTATTTTATCTCTATTATTTGCAACAATTATTTTGTATTGATAACAATTTTATAACTTGGAAATAAATTTGGGAATAATCAAAATTAATTTCAGAATCCAGCAAAAGTCACCATGAAATAAAAATGATTGTTTTGTACAGAAAGTAAGGACCTATGTACATCAAATTATCTAAATTACAGTGACAGGCAGAAGAATTATCATTGAACTTTATTGTTGAAGTTTTAATATGTACCCAGTGCATGAAATGTCATAGTTGGGCCAAAGACCCAATCTTAATTGCCACCCAATTGGTTGGCTTTTAAGCTAGTATATATATATATATATATATATTTATATATAGTAAAAAAAAGCAGTCCATTGAGTGGAAACACACTGACTTTCTGGTAAACAAAATAGTTCCAGTTTTGCAGCTGCCAATAAAGAAGGTTATTCTGACAGTCTTCTGGAACATGAAAGGACCCATCACTATTGATATCCTTGAAAAAAGTATAATTGTAAACAGTATTTCCTATGGCCAACTCCTAAGGCAAAATTCACCTTTTTATTGAATGACCCTCCTACATATGCACTGTAATTTGTTGTATATAAAATATACTTAGCAATATAGGACATACCTTAATTTATTGGCAAAATAAAAATTATGGAATCTTTTTTTAGATCCTGCTTCTAAGATTCACAAGAGATGATTTATTCCACACCAGGTTTGATCTTCACCAAGTATGGCACAGTAAGTATTTACTAGCATCCCACCATGCCAGTTAAACACAAGGATCAAACTGAAGCTCATGCGTGGCTAGTGCATAAAAATTGCATGTATCCCTTCCGCATTCCTATTTGAGACACCTCAGACCACTGGGCAATAAACCCAGCCCTGCTCTTTAAATCGAGGGGCAGGTGTTGCCTGAGGGATGGCCCCCTGGGATCATGCTGATATTAATATCTTACTGGCCCAATGGCTGAAACCACAGGACACAGTGTTCCAAAGTATATCTTGTATGCCACAAATATAGTATAAATATTTAATGGTTACCTATTCACAAGTCATGAACGTCAAAATCTGTACTTCGATAAAAAATTAGCCTCTTTCAAAATATATCTCCCTTATTTAATCAGCAAACTAATTCGTTTTTCAGATTTACTTTGTTCAACCGAATATACCAGACAACCAGGATCTGTCGTTTTTTGAAAAGTTATCTCCCTTGAAGAAAAGACTCCTGTAAGTGGTTTTCTTCCTTATGTAATTATTTTTTATTTGTTTTATAGATTACATATATTTTTATATACTGTATTTTTCTCTTTTATAATTTACTTAAGGAATATCTACATCGACTATATCATTTATAAGTGCATATTTAATGAATATTAAAAGCTCAAAATTATCTGGTATGCTGCATGATAAATTGTGTATTATAATTTTTGAATACGTGCAGAAATAGAGCATAATATTACTCAAGAAAAAAAAAGTTGATTTTTTTTGTAATGATAGTGATAATCTGGATGTTATTTTTACGATTTCTGCTTGTTTAAACTTTTTGATGGAAGGATTTTAGTTTTTAGTGTACGGTGCTGAAGAACCCAAATAATAGATTATAGGGATTTTAAGCTTAATTCTATCTGATATTTTCTCTCAAGGAAAATCTATCTTTATGGAAACCATACCATTCCAAATCAACAAATCATATAGTTGGTTATAAATAAGCAAATCCCAATGTTGATTACAAAATCTGTTGAGTTCGGGCACACAAAGCAAAAATGAATCACCATGAGTTGAATTTTTAAAATATTTTTATAATTGTGGAAATGTTTATATGTAGTTGAGAACAGGTCATGGGATGATTAAATGAATTAAAGAAAAAATCACAATTCACCCGTTCTTTCTTTGTTTTAGTTGAACAGACCTCTATTAATTTCTTTTTTTTCTCCTATTTTTTAGGGGTATTACTTTAGCACTAATTTCTGGGATTTTTTATGGCTTAAACTTTGTTCCTGCCATTTACATCCAAGACCGAATTAATGATTCCAGTAAAAATGGTAAGTCTTTTCCCTATTCTATTTTTCACCTTGTGTATTTATGTTTACTAGCAGGACCTGTGAATATACTATAGTATGATAATTTAACTATTACAAGGTTTGATATGTTTACTTAAGAACTATTGCGAAATAGTTCAATATGTAAAAAGTTTAATAATTTTCAACTCTCTCCCACTAGTTTTTCTTTCCTTCTTTCCATCTTCTCATTATGTTTGATTGAAACAGGTTAGCATTATTGCTTCCGCATTCACCCCCTCTTTCTCTTTCCCTCTTTCTTTCTTTCTTATTATATTTTTTCTGTGTAGCATGTCCTTTTCTTCCCTTTCTTTATAATAAAAACAGAATGGTCCATTATTTAGCTGAGATGACGACACTTATCAGAAATAAAAATTCGACGGATAAGCAACATCAGATAATCAGGATTTATATTTTTGCATTTCATCATGGATGATTTGGACTGTCTCATTTTTAACCACAGGGTGTTGCAAGATAACGATTGGAAGATTAAGGAACAAGAGTATTGATATATAGATGTTTTTGCACTGAAAAAAATAATTCAGTTTTAATTTTGATTAGTTTCTAAATAAAATGTAAATTTAAAAAAACTAAATTAAATTCTTTTTTTCTTCTTCAGGTATTGACTATGTTTTTGCTCACTGCTGCGGCATTTTTATGGCCAGTACATTTTACTTTGTTATTATGCCATTTATCAACGTAACAAACCAAAGATCTACCCCAGAGTGATATTACCAGGGTTGTTATCTGGCATCATGTGGGCTATAGCAACTGCATGTTTTTTTGTAGCTAATGAAGCCCTTTCTGAACCTGTATCATTTCCTATCATTAACACTGGACCTGCACTAATTGCTTCTGGTTGGGGAGTCTTACTCTTCAAAGAAATTACAGTAAGTATTAATAATTTTTATAGATTGATGTATTTAGATGTTTTTTTTTTTTTTAGCTTGTTACAGGGGGTATATATTTACCAAACCCCTCCATCATGACAGGATATGATATGAGGTCAATTTTCAAGGGGTGTACAGCTGGTTTGAATTCAGAATTTACCTCCTAGATTAATTATCATAGCAAAACAAAAGAAATCAATTTGTCCCACTGTTAACCTTATCTGGGGGAGAGAGTAGATTCATGCCTTTCCTAAGGGTATTATTGCAAAGTAAAAAGAGGCGTTTGTGGCATAATGGTTATTATTGTAGAAAATGGACTTGGCTACCTGAGTTCAAATCCTCAACAAGACTATTTGCATTTCACATAATGCTAATACCCTTGTGAAAGGTATGAAACCAATTTTCCTTCCTATTCATGGGTAAATAGTAGGGCCAACTGAACTCTTTAACCTTGGTATAGCAACTGGTCTAAGAGAAGGAAATCCCTGAATTCAAACCAGTTATAGACCTGGAGAGGGATGGGCTCCACTAGGCTATTTCTGACCAAGACACACTATATGATGCGCGTGGTCTAATGGTTAGAGTCGTAGGAAATGGACTCGTCAACGCGAGTTCAATTCCTGGACGAAGCTGTTGGAATTTCACATGGCGCTAATACCCTTGGTAAAGGTATGAATCCAATTCTCCCTCCAGCTATGGGTAAATAGCAGGCAGACTGGACTCTTTAACCATGGCTAGGTAACCAGTCTAGGAGAAGGAAAACTCTGAATTCAAACCTGTAAAACTCCGCTTAAGAAATTGACCTTGTGTCGCATCCTGCTCGTGCGGAGGGGTTGGTAAATATATATATGAGTAGATTCATGTCTTTCCAAAAAGCATTAGTCTAAAGTAAAAGGAGGCATTTGAAGCATAATTGTTGGGTACAAATCGGTCCCATGACCAAACCAGGTTAATGGGACCAGTGAGAGGGAGAGAGAAAAGGCAAAAGCCTTGTACAGGATTTGAACTTGTCTTGCCGAATTCATTTCTTATGTTATTATACCATTCTTGTTATTTGCGTAATCCATCAACAAAAGACATGAAGAATTAGAATAGCTATTCTCTTGTATATTTCATGTCAATAGAAATATGGAGATGCTTGATGAAATTAAATATCTTATAAGTTTGCTTACAGTTCTATTATATTATTAATTGAAATTGTTTCCACTTGTCATTCTTTATTTTTACTCTCTCATTTCCATTCTATAATCTTTTATTAAGGAAACACTTGTGATGTAATAGCCGTATTGAATCGAGTTTAAAACATGGACAATGCTGTTTGCATTTCACATAGTGCTAATATCCTTGGGAAAGGTATACATCCAATTATTCTCCCTCCAGCTATGGGTAAATAGTAGGGAAGATGACTCTTTAACCTTGCTATAGTAACTGCTCCTGGAGAAGGAAAATTCTGAATTCAAACCTATTAAAAACTCGTTAAAAAATTAACCTAGTTTCACATCCTGCTTGTGTGAAGGAGCAAATATATACAATCTTTTATTTCTATTTTCTTTCATCTCTTCTTTTAGTTGTTTTTTTTACTTATTTTTATGTTAAATGAAAGTTAAGTCAAAGGAAAAGAGGAATCTACTCATACAATGTATAATAATGTATATAAATTACATTTGGAGGTGCATGGTGTAATGGTTAGAGTCATAGGAAATGGACTTGTCAACCAGAATTCAAATCCTGGACATAAGTGTTTGTATTTCACATAGAGCTAATACTCTTATGCATCCAACTACTCTCCCTCCAGCTATAGGTAAATAGCAGGACAGACTAGGCTCTTTAAACTTGGCTAGGTGACCAGTCTTGGAGAAGGAAAACTCTGAATTCTATCCTGAAACTCTGTTTAAGAAATTGACCTTTTGTCATATCCTGCTCGTGCAGAGGGGTTGGTAAATATATATATATATAAATTACATATTATTCATGTCATCAAACTTCACTACAGAGAAATAAATGACATTTTTATATCAACATGTGACATTACTCGGCCTACAATGAGTATATGTAAATGTTATTTAGTTTTCTTTCTAAATAATACCTTGTAGATTAAAACATTTTTCATGGGTAATAGCTAGTTAGACTATGCTATTCAATTTCTCTCTCTCTCTCATTGTATAACAGTCCTGTCGGCTGGGGTATTAGAATATACCAGCTGCACCTCTGCTGATGGGTAAGACTCCCCCAATGGGGCCACCTGTTGGTCATGGGTGGTGATCCGTGATGCTTAAGAAAGGAACCCAGGTGGCTGAGCAGTCCATGACATGCAACATTCCACCTTTGCCCTTACTTAGGCTAGACAATTGGTCGGAGAGACCCCCATCGATCAATCAACTGATCACATTAAGCCATAGCACCTATATCATTCCCCTATTGCATTTAGGGCATACCCCAACCCTTTTTATCATATATGTGCTAGAAGATGGTGCCTGAGGGTCTTAATCTCCTGGGTATGATGTTAAACTCTCTGATGGTGAAGTTCCAATTCTGGAGTTCTGTGGAATGTGGAGTACCCCTTCATTGCCATTACTTCCAGATCCACTCTGACCCAGAGTGGTAGTACCTGTTAGGGTTCCATCTAAGGGTTTGCAAAAATGTGTTTAAAAATAAATTCAGTACCCATGAAGAATGAATAAAACAAATGTTGACTTGCCATAAAGCCCAACCAGCCAACCAACCAACCAGCCACCCATAATATAACTAGCTGAGATAAAGACTGTGATCACAGCAGATTATTTTAGAATTTTTGCTGTCAATTAAAAATCTACATTGGATACCTACAAACATTTTACCATAAAAGATGAATCCACACTACAGAAAATTGATCTACAATTTTTGTCATTTTATTTCATAAAGTTAATATTCTATTAAATTTTTCACAGAATCTTGTAATGAGAAATCTTTTTAAAAAATTTGGGTGACACTTGAGAGATTTATCAGTTTAAACATTTTTTGGTTTTGTCTGGATTGTTAGTCTTAAGTGATAATTCCATGCAATATTTTTAGATTTCAATTTTAAAAAACTACCGTAAACTTAATTAGCAATGTTTAATTCAATATGGATAATTATTTTAGTAAGACAATTCATTCATTTCTTTTTTTTGAAGTTTAGAAATTTCAATTCTGTGTCATTATTATTATTATTATCATTCTCTACCCATTGTGAACTGCTATACTCATCTTGGTTGTTATTCTCACATTTCAGCTATTTACTCTTCTGCCTTCATTAGGTGCATTTGTTATTCTCGGTAATCTTCTGGGAATTTCCGGATTTAACCTTTTATTTGAATCTCAGAGTAGACTGTTCTTATTTCACCATTCATGCCTTGGGGGTATCTTGCATCACCCGCTTTTTGCCTTTTTCACAGCTATTGAAACCAGGAGCAGAGATTGAACCTCCATATCTGCTAGGATATTTGACGTCTTAACCCTCCCAGATATGTTTCCAGATGAACAATTCACACTGGATTGTTGTGAGTATAGTAGTCAAAATGAGCATAGCAGTCTGTAGTGTGTAGAAAATAATAACAATGCCTCATCTGAGAAATATTGACAAATATCTGTATGATTTGTTACATCTTGCAGCAACATTACTTCCCTTCATTATCAGAATAACAATGCCTCATCTCAGAAATATGGACAGATGTTTTTAATTTGCTTGCAGAGTTAGCCTGATTCCAAAATGGTATGATATGTTAGGCCACAGCCTCTAGGAGTAAAGTTAAAAAAAAATGTGATACATTGACATTCTTATATATTATTAGTATATATATAATATATATATATATTTAAAGAAAAATTCCACTCGTCGTTTGAATTTCGGTATTTGTTTTTTTTTCTATCTATTTTGATGTTTATATTTGCTAAACATGTTTCAGGTATCTTATCACCCACTTCAAGCAATAAGTTGAAAAATGTGACACACTGACATTTTCATTTATTATTAGAGATTATTGTACTGATAAGGCTTTGAAGCAAACAATATTAATGATGTCATGTTTTCACAACCAAGACTTTATCATTATTTTTAGAAAAACATTTGTTTCTATTATTATATACTGATAATATTTGTATCTTGGCTTATATTATAGTCACAACATTTCACCATTGTATGCGCCACCCTTCTTCAGGTTTCATAGTAACTTTGAGGAATTTTTAAAATCAACTCTTTATTCAATTCACAAGATTGTTCTCATGTGTATGATAATTAAGTTTGTTTCTTTACAGTCCTGCTCACAATTATTGGCACCCATGAAACTTTAGTACATAATGTAGAACAGGCATATCAAACTGAGTAGCCTCCTTGGGCCTCCTGGATCATGTATATATGTAATAAGAGCCATACATGACAACTAAATCTTTAAATCTTCTACACTAACAGAAGAAAGTGATGATTGCTATCATTAATTTATCTATTATCAACTAAAAGCCAATGAAACATATCTAAAAAGAAAACATTTTTGTTATAAAGAAAAGAAATAATAAAACATACAAGTGTCGCTGTCACTTGTAGCCATGTGTTGATTGAAAGCAGGAGAAGGCAAGAGGAAAGATTCACTCTCTTTCATTGACTAAGTTAGCCTCCTCCTTCTGCAATTCAAAGGAAGGGGTAGGAGACAATGCATTGATAAGACACTCTGTTTCTTAACAACACATTGCCCTAATGAAAGTAGACTGCTGTTTTCACCCTAGAATTTTTTGAAAAAAAACTTTTTAAAACCTGGTATACTGTAAAAGCACTGTATTAGAATGCAGTCTGTATGTTGGCTGATGTAGAATATCTCTTGAACAAAACAAAAAACAAATCTTGGGGAAACAGTTTTGGTCTATTGACAACTTATGGCTGATAAAAAAAAAAACAACTAATAAACAGCCCTGTTGGCTGGGGCTTTAGAAAACACTGACTATACTTCTGCAGAGGGGTAAGATGCAACCAGCAATGGGGCCACATGTTGGCAGTGGGTGGCAACCCATGATGCTTAAGGATGGAATGTTGTGGGCCGAGCAGTTCATGACATGCAACATTCCACTGTGCCCCTTACTTATGTAAGACGGGTGGTTGGAGCAGCCCTCTCCAATCTATCAGCTGGTGAAGTCAAGCCCTAACACCTATATGATTGTCCCAACCCTATTGCCATTATGGCAAGCCTCAACCCTTTTTATCATATATGTGCTAGAAGGTGGTGGCTGAGGGTCTTATTGTCCTGGATATGATGTTAAACTCTATCTGATGGTGAAGTTCCAATTTTGGAGCTCTGGGGAATGTTGAGTACCCCTTCATCACCATTGCTCCCAGGTTCATTCTGACCTGGAGTGGTAGTACCTGTTAGGATTCCATATATGGGCTAGATAGAAAAAATTGAGTTTAAAAAAAATGTTTTAAAAAAATTGAGTACCCATCAAGAATGAATTGAACAAAAATATTTTTGGCATAAAATAACCCAACATGGGTTGACATGCCTTAAAAGCCAACTAACCAGCAAATAATAAAACAAGTTTATATAAATTTGGTTATTTTTTATTATTTCTGAAGATATAGCAAAAAAAAATGAAAGGGTGCAAATAATGGTAAGCTGGACTATATGTGTAATGGATGACTTTCTAAAACCAATTTTCATCTCAAAAACAAGGGATTATTCTTTGCAGGAGATATTTTTTAACATATCAAAGCTTACCATCATTCATTTAAAGCAATATATGATAAAAACACTTATTTTTCTCAATTTTTGAGATGAGGCTTGATAATTTGTATTTGGATTTTTCAGACTGTTGTTCACATCTTTATTGTTATATGCACAACGTTTTGTCCAATATGCTCTCTGGCCTTCTTCAGGCGTTTCTTGTCAAACTTAGGAACCTTCCTTCATGTTGTAATCAGGAGCCTTCACAGAACTCTTCTTTATTGTTATATATGTAACGTTTTGTCCTTCCTTCTTATCCTTATTGTTATATACAACATTTCATCCAACATGCCATCCGGCTTTCTTCAGGTGTTTCTTGTCAAAGTTGGGAATCTTCCTTCATGTCATAATCAGGAGTCTTGATGGAACTTCAAACTGAACCCTTTATTCAATCCACTGAAGTAGGCTGATCTCATTTCACTAACCATGATCAGGTACAATATTAAGTTATGTTAAGTATTCTATGTTATTATTGTCCATGGTCAGGATTGAACCTGCAACCTCCAGATGATTGTCGCTTAGAACTGTATTAACTCAACCCTTATATCCGTTGTGCCATGTATGCAAATGCAATGATTATTGTTTCAAATTTATCTTTCAGGGGAAAAAAAACCTGCTGATTCTTTCATTCGCCTTTTGCTTGACCATTTCAACTGGAGTGTTGGCTGGATTTTCCAAGTCTGCTTCCTAGATCTGGACCATCAGCTGTGCATTTCCTTATCTTTCCAATGGGAGATGTTCATCATCAAATATGAGGTTTCCATCAAACACTAATACATATATACAATTATCCATACACATGTATATATATATATGTATATACCATGAGGATTATTAACTTTTTAAAAATACCAAGATTCTTCAATCACATATAAACTGGTCATATCTTAATGGTTATTTTTTATTAAATAGCTTTGTAAATACAATATTGGACAAAAATATAAACAAAAAAAACACAGACAGCGAAAAGTCATTAGCAAAGGACTAATCACAAATTAGGATATCAGCAAATTTTGAAGAATTTTTTTTTTTTTTTTAGAAAATTTTGACTTTGCCATAACTAAGGGAACTGACAACAATAATCAACGAAAAAATCACTTCCTATGTGTGTCTAAACCATTGAAGTTTCATTAAAATTTATGGCAATAATAAATAATCAGTTTTTTTTTGTCCAATGTTATATATACACAAGGACAAAACCAGAATCTAAGCCAACAATTGAAACATTTTTGAATTTAAAAAAATTGATACAAGATTTCACATATAAAATCTGCTGGATCAATGTTATCTGTGATAATTCATTTTTTTATTTTAATTTTATTTTTACACAAGTGTAACAAAATGGTGTAAATTTATTGAAGTTTCCTTACTGAACGTTTAATTACACTCCTTGGTTTGCATCAGTATTTCCATTAAACTGTTCATTAATAAATCATTATCTTCTGCAAAAAAAACAGAAGGCATATTTGGCATCTTTGAAGATCCAGTTTAAAATTACTATGAACAAAATTAAGATTATACTCACAAAAATTTAATTTACACTTCTCTTCCCATTTCTCTACATGCATCACATCTGTTATTTCTTGAATTATCTCACCTATAAAATGCCAAAAGAGAAATTCAATATTTTTCGCTTGTTAAAAAAATGTTAAGCTTTTTGTTCTTTATGTATTTTGCAATCATATCTTAATTAAATTTATATATATGAATAAGTATTATTAGTGTTTATTTCTTAAAATTAAAATCTTTTCTGTGTACTTTTGTATATATGAGAGAGAGAGAGAGTGTGTGAGTGTGTGTGTTTTACAATGTATTAAAAGGAAGTATTTTCATTATTTAATGTTTTTTTTTTTCATTATTACCATCATCTCTCTTGTTTTTAATACAATACTCAGGCTGATACATTCTTCAGTATTCCTGACTTGTATGTTGTATTTGCTCCTTAAATTTTACTTTTTCTTATTTTTACTCTTTTTTTTTTTTTCATATCAATCAGAATATTGAATTGTAACAGAATCATGAGACATAATATTTACTTTTTTTTTTTTTATAAGATAATCGATGAGACTGAAATCTCTTGTTGTAGGAAAGGTTTTAACTGCTAAAATTAGTTTTTTGTTGTTTCTCTGTTAAAAATGAATTTTATCTTTTTTTGTACATTCATATGTGCAACTTCTAAATTTTTCCTTTTATTATTGACCATATTCCAGAGGCATTATTTATTTAACAAATAAAGTATTTATTTAAAAAAAAAAAATTTCTTAATTCTTTTATTATTTTAAAAATTTATATTCTTATTCTTTCTGCATGAAAATAGAATTACTTATTTGTACACCACACTGACATTTACCTGTGACTAAAAACAACATTTTTTTACATTTTTGAAATGATTCAAGATTTTTTTTTTTATTCCTGTGTGTTTATTCAGTTTTCTTTTATAAGGCTTTTGAATTTTTTCTCTTGTTTCAAATACCTACAACTACCTCTACAGCTATTTGTGACGTTTGTATTTTGTAGAAAGCAAATGTAATTATTTTCATTTTATTTCTCATTTTCTCTCTATTTTTCTAAGCTTATTTATTTTCATTTTCAAACTGGAAAAAATGTTTATTCTTAAAAGAAAAATTATCTATTTTTATTTTTTCACCATTTATATTTGTGTTCACATGTAAATTAAAAAAATTCTTTCAGTTTTATGAATTTCTGAAAAACAAAATAAACAAAAGAAAATAATTTAAACAAAGCAAAATTTATAATTTTTATCAAACTGACACAACTTTCTGTTATTTTACATTACTTTTAAAATGGTCATCATTTGTTTTGTTGTTTTATAATTTCATAATTTATTCATTTGTAATAAAAATTCTATTTCATTTTTTTTTTCTTTTTAGAAAAATTGCAAGTCTGAATATTTTTAAGATACATGAATATTATCATTAATTTTGAAAGTTAAAATTGATATTCATGCATTTTACATTTACAAATAAATAATAATATTATACATTTTTTCTAACTTTTTGATTTTAGTTGCATTTAAAAAAAAATCAGTTGTTCCAAAATATAACCTGAATGTCTCAGAGAAAATGATAAAGTATAAGCCTTTGGTGAGACTTGAAATCCACTTCCCCTTTGGCCACAGAGAAGCTTAGTTATCTATATCAGCTCTTTACCAACTAATCTATGAGAGCCACTGGTGTTATAATAAAAGGCAACTAAAATTTTGAATAGAAACAAATACTTGTCAAAATTCATAATACTGACTGCCAATGTTTCATTGAAAAAATAAAATATGCTATTAAGTCTACTAGTATGTAAAAAAAAACAAACATGGTGGATAAGTTATAGGTGAGATTTTTCATCTTTTTGTCATGAAAAATATATTCCAGCTATATTTTGTAGTTTGTGGTTAGTTCATTGATACAAATGAATGGAATTGCTCAAATATTGTACTCGTCAACTCAGTATATGAGTAGCACAGGGATCTGTGCAGTAAAGTAAAGAGCTGATGGTAGGAGAGGCGCTCTACCTCGGATGCTAAAAACAATCTCCTTGGTCTAGTGCTACTGATAGACTCACTTGCCGTCTGGCTGATACTGACTTTAAGCCACTTTCATTTTTACAAACAATCCATTAATTTTGTCTTGATTCTAATACAATATTACACAAATTATATGTGAATAAGCAACAATAATCTTTTATTGTTGATTTAACAGCAATAAAAAAAATTAAAAAAATTTTTTTTTTGCAAAACTTTTGATGGTTTGTTAATTTGTCTGGGAATATAGTGCCAAAATAAAACCTCAACAAGTTTTAATTCCAGTTGCATCATTACATATTCTTTCAGACTAATACTCTTGGGAAAAGTATGAATCCCCTCATCCCACCAGCCATGGTTTAAATAGTACCACTACTGTTCTCCAAGAATGGTTATGGTGTTAACCTGCAAAGGTTGATATGCCAATTAAACAAAGAAATCAAACTAAACTAAACTAAACCAAATCTATATATGGGTCAAATAGATATTTTCAGAAATTATTTGCATTGGATAGGAATATGTGAAACCATAGAACTGTTCAAATTATTTGTATTATTGAAATCAGATTTCCATATGATCAATAGCCTGTCATATGTAATATAGGTTGACCACATCATCACAGATTTCCCTAATATAACTTGATCTTTTATATCTTAATATATGAGTAGAAATAATCTTCATCAACTTTGTGTATATTGATAGACTAGTGGTTGACCCTATACTACTGCCTTCTAGCACCTTTAAGATAAAAATGGTTGGGTGTTTTTCATAAAAGCAATTTGATGAATATGACTCTCTGACCACCAGTCTAGCCCCAGTAAGGGCTGAAGCGGAGTATTAGAGGTCATGTGACCACTTAGTACCTGAGTCACAGACCACTCAGACACCAGGATCCCATCTTCAGGCATTATGGATTGCCACAAGAAATTTTTTGATAAAATGGCCAGGCTTTGGCACGTATACCAACACTTTTCTTGTTCCCCAATGATGCCTGCATCAGAAAAATAAGATCCACTAGATTGAAATTTATGGCCTGTTTTAGCTCAATTGGTAGAGCATACGTCTAGGAACCACAAGGTTTGGGGTTCGATATCGGCCCTCATCAACTCAGCGCATGTGTAGCACAGCTTGGGTCTGGGTGGTGAAATGGGTAGCTGATAGTAGGTGGGGTGCTCTATCTCAGATGCAAAAAAAATTTCCCTGGTGAAAAGGGGAGAGACTGCCTCGCTGTCTGGCTGATATCGACAATAGGCTACTCCACCGACTTTACTTTTGCATTAAAATTTAATTATAATCATGAATTTTGCTTTCACTTACATGTAGTTTTATTAATTCTTACTTGGGTTTTATGAATTTTCTTTTAAGTCTGCATAAAATCATATTTTGCATTTGACACATTAAGCAACAATAAAGATTTTAGATATTTTATTTTACTATTCTCTAAATATTTGAGATGAGGCTTGATGATTTGTATATTTGAATTATTGTCCTCATCTTTATTGTTATCTGTATAATGTTTCGGCCGATGTGCCCTCCGGCCTTCTTCAGGTATTTCTTGTCAGACTCAGGAGCCTTCTTGAACTCTGGAACCTTCTTCTCGAACTCGTGTCATAATCGGAAGCCATCATGGAACTTTGAACCCAACCCTTTATTCAATCCCTGGGGATATCCTGTTCTCATTCCACTAACCATAGCTGGGTACAAGTGTTAAAGCTGTGTTAATTATTATTCTATGTTACTGTTGCCCTTGACCAGGATTGAACCTGCAGCCACTTAGAACTGTATTAACTCAACATCTATATCCACTGCACTATGTGTCCTGGTATTTGGCTTCAAGTTATAACTTGATCACATTTTGATAAAGTTAGATATTGCTTAACTTCTGTGATGAATTTATGTTTATACCTGGTGATTTGACCACTTAGATAAGAAAAGAAAATATCTTCAGTCTTATTTTTTTCCAGGCATTTTGTAAAATTTGTTTTCAACTGTTTTTGTGAACAAAGCAATAAAATATTTCATGAATTTGGTTAAACATTGCTTTTTTCCTTTATTTTCAATTAGCAAGAAATGCACCCTCCAGTTTTATTTAAGTTTTTAATATAATTGAATATTATATTGATTTAGAAATACTAATGAAATTAAATACGAACACTTATTTTTACTTTATTCTAATTGATTTCAATATAAAATTATACATAGGATTGCTTTTAATACGTTTCAGAATAAAACAATAATAGAAAACAATAACACTAAGTAATCATTTATTAAACACGGTTTTGTTAAAACTGGTATGCAAATTATTCACACCATATACTATATAAACATTTATTTCTTAATGATATATAACATATATCGCAGGATTTTAAACACATTAATAATAGAGGCTGATTTGCGTTGTCATTGTGAACTCCCTACACCAATTGCGGATGTTTTTGACATCCATGCATGACTTGCCATATATTTCCATTAATTGATGAATTTCAATTGGTTTAATGCAGTTTGCATTCAAAAACCGAATAACTTCCACATTTTGTTGTAGTGACAATCGGGAGCTCAATCAGAAACAACTGCCAAGATAAGACAGTAGCTGGTACATGCGCATACACAACAAACACAACAGAGTTGCCAATAATTGCGAGAACAGTTTTCCTGCATCACAGTGCTTTGGAGACCTTGTGGTTGGCATACTTCCACCTGCTAAAGATGTTGGTGTAGTGTCCAAATTTTTTACAATCTGCATCTGTACGAGTGGCTGACTCAGAACACACAGATAACCTTCCGTGACTTAGTGTAACGAGAGAGAGTGGGTGGATGGGTGTTGGAGGTCAAGAATGTAAGAATTATGTGTAGTGGAAAGTTTTTAGGATGAGTCAGCACAACATGACATGGCGTTTTCTTATTGGTTGAGAGATGTCGCGTGGCGAAGTGAGTGAGAGGTGAGGGTGTAGAGTCAGTTTGGAACGAAGCAGTGAGATGGGTTTCTCATCCAGGGCAGTTTGACTTGGGGGAAAATAAAAATATCTCATGAGAAAAGAATAAATTTTGCCTTGTATTATTACTAAAAACTATAAATGGCACAAGGCAAGATATCATCCAGCATCCCAAGTTGGTTCCAGACTCAAAACATCAAAGAATGTCAGCCTACTCAACACCAGATCCAACAGCCAGATTCAAGCTTCTCCAAGTAGAACAAAACTAGAGATAACTATACCAAAATTATTTTTATATAAACAAGTAATCACTCCATTTCAAATGAGGGCCGCTATACAACATTAGGATATATAAAATGTATACTTTCCTCAATAAATTGGTGACATTTGGACGTTTGAATACATATTTGAACCAATTACAAGTCATCCACAAAATGGTAACCTGCCAACATTTTCAGATCTCTTCCGTGAAAATAATATCTTAATTGATCCAACACGCATCTTTTAAACATCACTAGAACGCCCAGACACTTATGCTCACTACAAAGATACAGATAAAACGACCAAGCTCAAGGAAGCCACATTAACGATAAACCTACCCATATACAACCCTACGAAAGTTCAAACCTGCTTTTGTCAACTTCATGCGCCCGTGTGTAATGGTTATCGTCGTTGGTTGGTTGGTTGGTTTGTTTTGTTTTACGGCATATCAACCTCAGTGGGTCATTTCATGCCAACAAAGTTTAGATATAACTTCATTCTTAATGGATACTCAATTTTTTTTATAAACACATTCTTCTATTTAACCCATAGATGGGACCCTAACAGGTACTACTACTCCGGGTCAGAGTGGACCAGGGAGCAATGGTGATAAAGGGACACTCCACATTCCCTAGACTTCCAAAACTGGAACCTCACCATCAGATAGAGTCTAACGTCATTCCAGAACATGAAGACTCTCAGCTACTGCCTTCTAGCACCCATATGATAAAAAGGGTTGGGGCTTGCCATAAGGGCAATAGGGTTGGGGAAATCCTATAGGTGTTGACGTAACCAGCCGATTGATCGGAGGGGGCCTCTCCGACCGCCCGTTTAGCCAAAGTAAGGAGCCTAAGTGGAGTGTTGCATGTCATGAACTGCTCAGCCACCTGGATTCCATCCTTAAGTTCGTCGTAGAAAATGGACATGGCGATACAATTCAAATCCTGAACGAGTCTATTTGCATTTCACATAGCGCTAATAACCTCAGGAAAGGTATATATCCAACTATTCTATTTACTGGTTAACATACCAGAATAAAAGAACCCAGTTTACATTAGCTAAAGTAGGGGGAATAGAATAGATGGTTTCATGCCTTGCCTAAGGATATTATTTTAAAGTAAAAGGAGGCATTTGTGGTATAATGGTTATCCTTCAGACATGGACTTGGCTACCTGAGTCCAAATACTCAACGAGGCTGTTTGCATTTCATATAATGCTAATACCCTTGGTAAAGGTATATATTCAACTATTCTCTCTCCTAAGCTACGGTTAGTTAATAGGTTAGACTAGTCTTTAACCTTGACATGGCAACCAGTCTAGTCGAAGGACATCTCTGAATCAAAACCTGTTGTAGACCTGGAGAGGGATGGGCTATTTCCCCATTCTATTTCTAACCAAGACACACTATATGAGTAGATTCATGTCTTTTCGAAGGGCATTGCTGCAAAATAAAAGGAGGCAATTGAGACTTTAAAAAATTGACCTTGTGCCCCATCCTGCTCTTGTGGAGGGGTTGGTAAATACATACATGTGATTTTTGACGCAAAGAAAATCACATCACAAAATTCTCGTTCAGCGTATGTAGTAGAAAAACTACGTAAAAGGTTGTTTGGTTGGTTACTCATGACAAATATATCCTCCATAGAAATCCTGGATTTAAAAAATTTTCTCAGTTTAATTGCTTGAGCCAGGGTGTTTTGTCTCTCCGATGATTATTACCTTTGACCCACTATTAAGCTTATTTTCAACATGGTCATTAATGGTTGCACATTTCAAAACACCGTAACGGTTAGAGTGAAGATTAACAAGATATCTGGCGAAATTTCTGGTGAATATCCAACAAGTGCTTCATTATACTGGTTAACTTTGATCAGATTTAAATCATTATTAAATATCAAAATCAGTGAATAGCTAAATAGTATTACACTTGTTCCTAAATCTTCCGTCCGTTATCACCCTGCAACACCTCTTGTTAAAATGAGACTGTCCAAATAATCCTAAGATGCAATGCAAAAATGTGGATTCAGATTATTTGGTATTGTTTAATCGCAGATTTCTTAATTGTCCATTTTATTTCACCCATTTTTAAAAATGAAACATTCCAAATGGTCTTGCGTCGTTTAAATACCCAACGTAAAATTAAAATGAACTGAAAAAAAAAAAAGAACTTACATGTTTGTTTTATTTGTAATATTGAAATTGTGAATTACGAAGATATGTTTTTCTTGATTTTTGTTTCGTTTCGTGGGAATTTCGCGGGTCTTGCTAGTAATATTTATTTGTATATAAAGATACAGAATATAATATCTACTAGTATATAAAAATACAAAATGTGGCACGAGGTCTGAAAGTGGAATGGGGTCAAAGGCTGGTCTTTACTTCACTATCCTATCCTTAACTAGTTTCATTTACAGATGTGGCCCATGATCAACAAATGGGGAGGGGGTAAGGCTGGTCTATCGTATCTATGACTTAACTAGTTCCATTTACTGACCCAGAAACATACTATGTATTGTTCCTTTCACCATAACGTCAGATCTATTTAGAAAATCTGCCACCAAAACATACCAGTCACTCTATGAATGTCTAAACTAATCCCATATGTACATAAATTATGCGGGCCTGTCGTCTGCGGCTTTAGAATCCACCTACTGTACTCTGCAGAGGAATAATACCCCCACCCAATGGGGAACCTGGTGGCTGAGCAGTCCATGACAATGCAACACCGACCAATCAGCTGGTCATGTCCAGCCCCTGCACCTATATGATTGTCCGAACCCTATTGTCCCTATGACAAGCCCCAACCTTTTTTTTATCGTATATGTGCTAGAAGGCAGTGGCTGTGGGTATTAGTGTCTTAGGCATGACACTAAACTGCATCTAATGGTAAAGTTCCAATTCTGGGGCTCTGGGGAGGGTGAAGTACCTTTCATCATCATTACTCCCAGATCCACCTTGACCCAGAGTGGTAGTATCTGTTAGGGTCCCATCTATGGGTTAAATAGAAACAAATGAGTTTAAAAAATTGAGTTAAAATGAGTAGCCATCAAGAATGAATAAAACAATACGTCTTCGCATAAAATAACTCAATGGGTTGGCATGCCGTAAAATCAACCAACCAACATACATTTCGAGAGATTCAAATGGGAATGATTGAAAATGTTATTTACAAAGAAAGAAATCCCTACCAAAATGCGAATGAACAAAACAAGAAAAGTATGTTTACAATTCAAAATAAAATTATTGTTAGTACGGACTTACAACTAACTAATATAGCAGAAAAGACGTGTTTTTCGGTCGAAAAATGATGCGTGAGAAAAAAGAAAGCCTCACGCATCTCCAGAGAGCTCACATCTCTATCATCTAATGGGGAGGGGCGAAGGGGGAAAATGAAAATTGGTCGGTATTAAAACATGAAAAACATGAAAATAGAACCAATGATCTTATATAGTAAACGGTCATATCAGCCGAACAGGAGGAAGTCTATCCCTTTGCGTTAGTGTTAGACGAGGGATTTATTTTGCTGAAGCTTAAATATCCTACTTTGATATGCTTCTCCAAATTCTTCCAAAAGTTTCAAATATGCTTATTCGAAAAGTTAAAGACTTGCCATATCAAAAGAGGCTCAAATCACTCAATCTACAATCTCTTACTAGACCTCCTATGTATAATAAAAAAGTAGTAAAATCTGCAGGGTGTTCTATTGTCAGCACCAGCCAAACAGTGAAGGAGTTATCCGCTTTTGCTAAATCTTATTGGGAAAGTTTCTTTACTTTTAATGAAGATACAAAGAAAAGACAAATCATTTAATGAGTAATAATAAAAGTCTGCAGAGTGGCCTATTGTGGTAACAGCCATCAGTGAGGGAGTATATCCCTTTTCGCTAGCGCTAAAACAGGGATATTGTTTTTTGCTGTGGTTTGAGCGCTACAACCTACCGACAATCCCAGATGCGTTTACTGCACAATCAGATTACCCCAAGCTATCCTACTTCATGCGCTGAGTTTTGTCCGGGCACCGGTATCGAACCCAGAACCTTGCGATTCCTTGGTGGATACTCTACCGATTGAGCTAAACTGTCTTTTTTTAGATCAAAGTCTGGTCTTATGTGAGAAGTGGGGTTATCTTTATTTGAAGGTATTCATTATTTATTTCTCATCTGCATACTAAGGGATTCTTTTTGGTAAATAAGTTTGATTTATCTTCCTATCTTTATCTTATCTATGTATTTTGGTGACTGGACTGTATAATGTGACTTAAAGGAATATTAAATTGTACTAGCAGGACCTGTGGATATACAACAGTATGATAATTTATTATTACAACGTTTTGATATGTTTACTTAAGAACTACTGTTAAATAGTTAGTGTAAAAAATATAATAATCTTCGAATTAACTCTCTTTTTCCCCTTTCTTTCCTTCTTTTCATTATGTTTGATTAAAAGAGATTAGCGTTATCGCTTTTGCACCCTTACCCTTGTCTATCTTTCCCTACTCTCTTCCTCCTTTCTTTCTTCTTATTAATTTTTTCTGTGGCATGTCTTTTTCTTTCCTTTCTTTCTTTTTGAAAAACGAATGGTCCATTATTTAGCTGGGTGGACGACACTCAAATGAAATAAGATTTGGCGCGGCGTAAGGAAGCTTAATAAGGGTTTACATTTTTTGCATTTAATCTTGGACGATTTAGACGTCTCATTTTTAACCAGATGTGGTTGCAAGATGATAACGGTCAGAATATTAAGGAACAGAGTATAATATGTATATTTTTTTGGTCAGTAATTGGATTGTAATGAATTGATAGTGAAGCCTCCGCCCCTATTTTAGACCTTTTTTTTTTTCTACATATAGTTGTGTATGGGGGGGGGGTTAATGATAATTTTTATCTTTTACTTGTAGATTTCTTTTCAATTTTTAATTAATCGGGAATTTTTTTTGTAAATAAAATTAAAGTGCACCCCCCTCCTCTCACGATATATGTACATCTTGGTATTAGTTTAGATTAAGTTTGTTTTTCTTTGTTGAATTGCTGATCAACCTTCATAGGTTTATTTGATGCCAAGTCCATATGTAGAAGACAGTAGTGCCTAAACTATTTAACCTATAGTAGGGGGTGTGGGGGCTCACGCCCTTTTCAAAGTGAACCAACTCGCTTACTACGATGACGCAAATCCTGCACATTAAAGCACTACGCTCCTCTCCCGGTGATTGTTAGAGTAACTATGTATTTTAATGACTGTTGTTTTGAAAGATATAAAAAAAATACAAGTGACGTTATGAATTAAAGAATAATGTAGTTTGTTCTGGGTCGTAAATGGCTCGTTAAGTTATGGTACGATAATAAAGACCAACAAGTTCCTCCCCTCTTTGGATGTACCACATTTGGTACTTTCATTCTTTTTTTTTGTACAATAAATACTTCAGTGATAACATGATCAAAGCTTAGTCTGCAAATAAATATACTGAAATTCATACTGAGGAAACTGTTCTGTGGCCTTTACCTTTTTTATAGCAGGAATTAT
>JALAJA010000664.1:0-28273 GCA_023376005.1 Doryteuthis pealeii | reverse complement strand
AAGAAGTGAATACCAATTTGTTAGGACAGTTATTAATACTAGGTACCACCCAATTTTCCCCTGTGAAATTTATCCCCCCCCCTATATTAACACAAACAAAACTTGCATGAAAATTGATATTATCTTGATAAATTTTTTCCATTCGAAAGAAGAAACTCCTGATGATTTAAAAAAATATCAGATTACGGAAATAATGAAAATTAAGATTGAAAAAAACAATTTTTCATTTTGGGAAACCGTTAAATCAACTGAAAATTTAACGTAGCTAAAACAAATTACGAACAAGAGGATTTAAAAAAATTCATATGAAAAATCAATAATGTCCTCCGATTTTCACGAACATTTCCATAAACTATTTACCTTTGGATGTTAAATATGTCTGGAAAGTTTTTCCTAAAATATTAGGGGAAATATTTTTTTTACGAGTCTACCCCCTATTTATTTATGAAAGATATTAAAAAATGAACCGTCAAAAAAACCGATTTTTACTTTATTTCTTTTAAGAGTCTGATAACTATATCAAACATTTGTATAATATCAAGGCAGTAGTTTTTGTAGAAAAAAATCTTGAATTCTGAAATTATTTCAGGAATTCAAGATTTTTTTTGCGAAAAAAATGTCATAATACTATTAATGTCAAAAACTTAATTTTATTTTTTTAATTGATATGTACTATTAAATTGTCAAAAAAAAAAATCTTTTTTAAAGAAATAATTTTAAGAGATTTTAAACTTTAGTCCTTAAATAATTTGTTTTTTTTTTTAATGTTTAAAAATCTTTTTATGTACAAATCAAATTTTCACTGACTATTTAATATAATATAACACTGAATTTTAGAATTCAGGGGGAACTAAAATTTTCCGATCCACGATATATTAATATTCTTAAAGTTGTTTTTTTTTTTTTTTTGTGTTTGAATAGTAATGCTGATTCTTATAATATACGGAAGAGCAAAACAGACATATTTGTTTTCTACAAAAGTTATTAAATATTGTTTGTGTTTTGTTTTTCTTTTAAGCGAAAAAAATTCATTTTCAACTACTTCGACCTATTTGAAATAAAAGTCATCTTTATTATTTTATCGGTTTTTTCTCTTATTAAAAAAATATTTCAAATTTTCATCATTCATTTCGTTTTCGATTTTTTTTAATTACCCAAACCGCCGGCATAATTGAAAAAAAAGTACTTCACTTTGTTGTTAATTTGTAATAAATTTTAATAATAAATTTCAATAGTAAATTTTACTAGTAATTAAAATGTTCTTATGCATTTATTTTTTTTCGATTTAGAATGTTGAACGGGGGCAAATTCGGCTGGATAATTTTTTTAAAGTCAATTTCACTATGAAATTAATAGTAAATTTAATATTAAAGTTTTTTCAAATTTTATTCATTTCTTTTCTTTCTTCGATTTAATTTTGAAAGGGCGCAAATTCTACCCGACATATTTTGTTGGGGAAAAAAAAGTTAATTTCACTGTGAAATTTTAAAGTAAATTTTAATAATCTTTTTATAAGTTCAAGCCAAAAAAAAATATTCCGGAGTTATTCTGAAACTATCACACACACACACACACAAAATCTTTTCAAATCGTTGAAAACAAAAATCGGTTATTAAGAAAACAATTATGTCGAATTACACCACCCATACATCTTAAATGTTATAATTGTCAAAGAGAGATAATATGTAAATTTTACAGTCCGATTTTCTACATTAAAAAATTACCCTTTTGCATGTAAAACGGACAGGTTTATTTATTTTTTAGATAACGATGTAATTCCCAATCGGATATTTGATCTTTGAATTAACTGTTTTTCTTTGTAACAACTCTGTATGATCGTTACTTTTTTTGCGAGATTTTTAAAAAACAAAGATTAAAAATATTTACTTTCGTTTATTCAATATAGCTTAAACCGAAATTTGGTATACGTAATAATTACCAACATAGGAACATATATCATACATCAAAATGAATCTGTCCTCTGTGGATCTCATCTCTACTTCTTCAGAGAGTCACCATTTCTCTCAATAGCAATGTTCCACCTTCGAATGAGAGCATGTATCCCTGCCCCGTAAAATTCTGTTAACTGTTCTTTGAGCCACTTTTCACTATAGATTTCACTTCCTTGTCACTGGAATACTGTTTGCCTCTCTTCGACCATATGATAGAGGGTTTGAGATGCAAACATCATTTCCAGTGACGAGGAAGTGAAATCTGTAGTGAAGAAGTGGTTCAAAGAACAGTAGGTACCACCAGACCGTTTATGCCATCTTGAATTAAAAACGGAAAAGATATTTCCGACTTTGTTTATCAAAAATCTCGTAAAAAAAAGATCGTACAGGGTGTTTACAAAGAAAAAATAGTTAATTCAAAGATAAATTATCCGATTGGAAAAAAATTACATCGTTATCTTTTAAAAAATTAAACAAACCTCCCGTATTACATGCGAAAGGGTAATTTCAGGACGTAATATAACAGAAAAAGTTACAAAATTATTTCCCTTTTTACGATTAACCCCGTAAAAGTATGGAATGAAAATTTGAATATTTTTCTAAGAGAAAAACTGATAAAAAAATCTATTATACTTACTTTTTATTTTAATTATTAAAAAAGTTAAATAAAATATTTTTTTTCACCGCTAACACTGCAGCCTAAACAGGAACAAACTTTGGTTACTTAGAAGTGTTCTCGTCTCTTTGTAAAACAAATGTCAGCAAGCTCTTCCGTACATTCTAAGAATCACACATTACTATTCAACAACAAAAATTACAAATTCTTTTAAAATATTAATCGAGCTCCGTATCGGACCAATGTTAGTGCACCCTGAATTGTAAAATTCATATTTTTAAATATCCGTGAAAAATTCGATTTTTTGAGCAGGAAAAAAAAAAAAATTAATTATTTCACGCAGAAAATAAAAATATTTAATCACACAAAAAGATGAAAATCTCTTAAAAATTAATTTCTTAAAAAAAAAATTTTTTTTTGTGACATTTTTAATAGAATATAGTACATACCAATTATAAAAGCAAAAAAAAAAGTTTTTTCAAATATTAATATTATGACATTTTTTTGCACTTTTTATTCCGATTTCATTAATTTTTCCTCAAAACTAGACGTCGTACATTCAACAATTTCATTGATATAGTTATTCAGACTCTTATCTTTATAGAAAAAAAAGAAAAAAAATTTCTGACGCGTCATTTTTTTTTATCTCATAAATAAAAATAGGGGGGGGAATAGACCTCGTAAAAAATATTTCCCCTATATATTTTAGAAAAAAACTATTTCAGATGTATTTACACCAATGGTTTAACATTTGAAAAATTTCCGTGAAAATCAGATTTAATTGATTTTTCATAGAATTTTTTAAAAAATCCCTTATCGTAACTTGTTTTTAGCTCGTTAAATTTCAGTTGATTTAACAGTGCAAAAATGAAAACATTGTTTTTCAATCATAATTTTCATGTATTTCGTAAGCTGATAAAAAATTAAAAAAATCATCAGGAGTTTGTTTAATGTTTTTTCTTTCGAATGGAAAAATCTTTTCAAGAAAATATTATTTTTTCTGTAAGTTTCATTGTGTTAAATGTTAGGGGGTAAATTGCACAGGGTCCCAAATTGTGGTACCTAAAGAACAGTCAACAGAATTTTACGGGGTATGAATAAATCTATCAACATCATTAATACTGTTGTTTAATTTTAAAAGATCATAAATAATAATTTACGTATTAAGTTATATTTTCCTAAGAGTTTGATTTTTATTTAAAAGTATTAATCCCAGTTGAGAAATTAAAAATATATACATTGAACTTCATTTTATATTCCACTAACATCTGTCCGGTAGATTTATGGTAAAAAAAATTACGCCCCTGCATTCACAGTCCACGAAGTTATTTTATTTTAAATGGGTATAATAAAATGTTAGGACTCAGGTATTTCTATCTTTTATTATTTTCGTTTTCTTAATTCGGTCAAGAATTAGTGCGTGACATCACCATAGTTGCCGGAATTTCCATTTTCATTTATTCAAGCTTAAAATAAATGAAATTGGAAAATTCTGGTTTTCAGCCCAATACAAAGTAAATAAAATAAAGTAAAGTTGGCATATTGTCGGTATCAGCCGGACAGCGATAGTCTCTATCCACTTTCATTAGCGCTCGGCCAGGGAGATTATTTTTGCGTCTGTGGTGGAGCACCACGCCTATCATCAGCTCCCGACCTTATCGCACAGACCCAAGCTGTGCTACTTACGCACTGAGCTGGCGAGGATCCAGTATCGAACCCGGAACTTTGTGGTTCCTATGCGGATGCTCTACTGACTGAACTAAACTGGACCAATACAAAAAAAGAAAGAAAACATAAACAATCTGTTCATAGATTATTAAGTGCAGGAGAGTATTTGCACAATAATCATAAAATTTAATTGGAAGAATGTTATTTTCAGGCAGAGGATTTGCTGTGTTAAGGTGTGTCAAAAAAGTATCGAGATTTTTTGTACTTTTTGACACACCTTGTATTCTGAAAAAAATAACGTTCCATTCATTAATTTTTTCAGAATATAAGGTGTGTCAAAAAAGTACCAAGTTTAAAGCTCTATTTAACAAGATAGAAATGAAGAAAAAATGGAACGTTTCTACTTTTTTTTTCAGGGTAGAAGGTGTGTCAAAAAATACAAAAAAATCGATACTTTTTGAACACCTTATATATATATATATATATATATATATATATATATAATATATATTGTCATCACATAGTTTTCTGTTTCACGGCTCATAAGTGTGACTAGATAAGACAGGCTGCTTCAGGCCGAGATCGAAACTTGATTGATTTGTCTTCAGTCAGATTTCTTACCTACTATCTAATACCCCTTTTTCTAGATAGGGAATTTACTATAATAAACATAAGACCACAGGGAGTGGTCTATCCGTTTAATATATATATATATATATATATATATATATATATATATATATATATATATATATTATATATATATATATATATATATATAATATAAGGTGTGTCAAAAAGTATCGAATATTTTTACACACCTTCTACCCTGAAAAAAAAAAGTAGAAACGTTCCATTTTTTCTTCATTTCTAGTAGTGAGTGGGTAAAAGAGAGAATAAGAGGAAAATAATTTATAGAATTAAAAAAATGTAATCCTTAACTTTTGAGTGTTTTGAAATATAATTTTATTTTTCAAAAACTGTTTTGTACATATGACAAAAACTTAAATTCAATTCCTAATTGCTTGTTGCATTAAAAAGTGATAAAAAAAATATTAATTTAATTTATTTTCTCTTTTACCCCTAAAAAGTAACAATTAAAAGGAGCTGAGTATTAAACATGTGTCCTTATTTATTTAGCTCTGTCGGCTGAGGCTGTACAATACGCCGACAGCACCTCTGTTGAGTAAAACCTCCTTCCAATTGGGCCACTTGTTGGCCATAGTTGACGACCTGTGGTGTTCGAAGAGCAGTCCATGGCATGCACCGTTACTTTGGCTAGACGGGTGGTCGGAGAGGTCCCTCCAATCAATCGGCTGGTCCCAGGTCCACATTGACCTAGAGTGGTAGTACTTGTTAGGCCCACCAATTACGACCACTCCAGGTCCCATCTATTGGTTAAATAGATAAAAAAGGAGTTTGAAGAAATATGCTTAAAAATGAATTAGAAATAATTTGAATACCCAGTAATAATGAAAAAAACAAACATGACTTCGGCATAAATAACGTGTTTTTTAGTACATATTTTTACTTCATATAAAGTGTCTGTTTTCGTTTTTTTGCAGAATTTAATGTTTTAAAATGTATCAAAAATGAATTACATATGTAATATAATTTTGCTTTTTACTGATGCTCATTATGTTACTACTTTTTGACTTAAAAGAAAAATTTGACCTTATATAATCAAATCAATCAATTTTAATTTGTTTTAAAGTGAAAATTGGCGCTTGAATTGTTGATAATGCATGTTAGTAAATATCATTTGCCTTTCTACGACCATATGCTTAGAATAGAATTATTTTAAAAATAAAAAAAACGTTTTTTTTTTTATACAGTAAGGGTCTGTTTTAAAGCAAGTTCAAAACCTGTTCCGATGAGTGGGGTGGAACTTTTAAAAAAATTTATTTTAGAACTCGTCTTTTTAAAAAATTATTACAGTTAGGAATCGATCGGCTGTCTTAACGCTACTTCAAAGCTCGATTTGTGCCGACGGGAGATGGGGTCTGAGGGTCTGTTTAACAGTAGATTTTGTTTTTTGAGAAATGAACATTCGTAATTTTTTCATACAGTAAGAGACCGGATATGCTGTCTGGGAAGTTCAAAACTAAACTCATGTCGACGTGAGTAGGATGTGGGTGGAGGGGTGTGTATATGGTATTTTTATTTTTTTTCTTAAAATTGAATTATATCGCTTAATTATTAAAAATTAAAAAACAAATTTTGTGTGTTTCTTAGTTATAAGCATATCAAGTTGTATGCGAGATTTAAAATCTGAATGACCTCTCATTTGTGAGTTATGTCGACATGTACATACCAAATCATACCAAACTTCCATAATTATGAATATATAATATACTATATATATGATATATAGTTGTAGATATTCATATATATATATATATATTATACTAGCTGCGGCTACCCAGCGAAGCCGGGGGTAGAGGAGATAAAACATGGTTTAATAATCGTTTGTAGATGTATTACTACTGAATAGCGAGTTCGATCCTCGCAGGATGACCACGTAAAAAAGATCATCGGCCCAGGGAATCACATACTAACAATGTAAATGACATGATTTGCTAAATTTCTTAATTAATAAATTTATGTAAAACTATAAATAATAAAATAACATTATTAATTCAAAGCGTAGCCAATCGAATGTCAAATTATTATAGTAAAGTATACTATACTATACATTTGATAACAATTTGAATTTTCAGGTATTTCCGTGAAATGTATTAGGTAATCTAATGGTATTATCTTGCGCACTATTCTACATTAGTATCGTGATTTTATTTGTATTTCTAATATTAAAATGAATAAATTAACGCGATTATGAAAAATAAAAAAAAGGCTTTGTTTACAATTGACGAACGACGGGAATTAATTTTTAAAAAGTTGAGTTATCGTTAAATGTTTTCATTTGATTTGTTATTTAATTCGCTGTAAAAAATAATTCAATTTATCAAAAGACATGCTAATTACATATTTAGAGAGATTATTTTATACCAAATAAATATTTTTAAGATAGGGACAGAAATATGCGATAAGATGTGATTTTATGTTAAAATTTAGTATGAAAAAATATACTACGAATTCTAGGATGACTAAAGCAAAATATTATTTTTTTTAACTCGTTGTAAAAATAATTCAATGAATTAAAACTCAATCAAATTACATTTTAGAAGATTATTTTATTCTCTTTCTAACCATATTAATATCTTAAACAAATTGAACCGTAAATAGTCCAGAAAAAAGAATTTGATTTTTCGTTAAAATTTTAGCCCTTAAAAAAATCATACTTATCAGCTCTCCAAAACCAATTTTTTTAACTCTCTGTAAAAAAATAATTCAATATATAAATATTATATAATATTTTTAAAGATTGGGTCAAAAACGGGCGATAAATTCTGAGCGGTACGGTTTAGACTGCGAAATTTATTCACTAAAAAACTTCACTGCTGGTATCGCTGTGAATCGCTGTAACAAAAAGTCAGACGGGGGACAATATTTTATTATCAGCAGGTGTTGGTATACGGACAGTTCCGCAAATTGTGTGATTTTGGCTTAATTAATTAATTATATCCTTAATCAGTAAAAATCAATAACCAAATTTGGTGTGTTTCTTAGTTAGAAGGATATTAATCTTTATGCAAGATTTCAAATCTGAGTGATTCCTCTTTTCTGAGTTATAGGTCGACACGTACATACCAACATCTTTCTTTTATATATATACTAGCAAAATTACCCGGTCCATGACCGGACGAAAAAATTTTTTAGGAACACCAGGGGGTTCTTAAAAATAAAATTAAAAAAAATCACTGAAAAAAAATTTAAAAAAGATTTTTTGGACCATTCAAAAGAAGAAACATAAAAAACCTTGATGATTTAAAAAAAAATTCAGCTTACGGAAATAAGGAATATTATGAACGAAAACAATGTTTACATTTTCGTACCGTTAAATCAACTGTAATTTAAAAATGAAAGGCTGAACTTGCACAACGGTCGGAAAATTAAAACGGAAAGTTTTTTTGGTGCTCCCCAATGACAGTTTAACTACAATCTATGAATTAACATTTTGCGAGTTGGGTTACGGTTTTTAGGGGATTAAGGTTGTTTTTAATTACGTATTGCTTAAAGAAATAAGCAACAAAAAACAAATTATTATACATTAAATTAACCATTGAAATTAATTATTGAACCCATTATTGAAACAGTTGTTTGTGTTAGTATTGCAATGTATAATTTCAATTAAACTTAGTTTAAAAAAATATTTTTCAACATTGAATGTATAATAATTTGTTTTTTGTTGTTGTTGTTGTTTTTTTAAAGCAATATCTAATTAAAAACAACCGCAATCCCCTAGACCGTAACCCAATTCCCAAAAAGTTCATTCATAGACTGTAGTTAAACTGTCATGGGGACCACCAACAAACTTTCCGTTTTAATTTTCCGACCGTTGTGCAAGTTCAGCCAAATGAAAATATGTCTGAAATAGGTATATATGTTAGGGGAATATTTTAAAATTTCATTTTTAAGAACCCCCTGGTGTTCCTAAAATCTTTTCGTCGGTCATGGACCGAGTAATTTTGCTAGTATAATATATTGTTATTGTAATTATTTAAATATAACTTTTCTACGAAAAGTTTCACTGCAACTCCAGTTTGAAAATAATAATAGTATTTGGGGACAATTTTAAATTCAGTTTTTAATTGCTTGATGAGTTAGAAATACATTGTAATTTATTTCTTTTAATTTTTTGTACATGACAATTCAAATCTAGTTCTTAACGATAAAAGAAGCTGAGAATCGAAACATTAAATTCTTCGTATTGCAATATCTATCTTTGTTTAAACTCAAGATAGTATTTTAAAAACATATCGTTTTTAAACGTTTCATTAGTTCTCTAAACTATTAAGACTTTTTTTTAACCATTAGTATTAATTACAAAACAACTCGTTTTATCATATATATATATATATATATATAATATATATATATATATATATATTAATCTTATTATTTAGTAATAATGAGTTGTCGTGTCGCTAGATTTTAGCAGCATCTCGGCGTCTGTCTTTGTGGCCAGCCTTGGTTATTCGTCGTTCAACAGTATCTGCTGAGAGCGGCTGGGACAAAGTCGCCCACCGTGACGGTGGACGACGCCCCTGGCTGTTGCGTCGAGTCTGTGGTGCTTACATGCCGAGTGGTTGGCCTGTTGATTCCCTACTACAGTGCGGACATGGGTGGACTGCTAGGTCGAGTTCCTACTACCCGCGTGGGTAAAGGCAGATTGCCTTCATGATTTGTATTTCCGTTTATATACGTGCCTATCGGCTCCGATTTGGTGTTTTTTTCGGTAACGACCCTCCTGGAAATTCCATGCGCGGACGTATGTGTAATTACCACTCATGACTTGACCTATCCAATCAAATTCTAGAGATTGCTTAATTATTTTTAAAAAACTTATTCGTGCAAAATTGTAGAAGTTTTTGAATTTGGATAGGAGTCATGGTTGGCGCATCTTTTACGTTTTTTCTTTTTCATTGTTCAGTAAATTATAGGAATTTATCCTATAAATTGTAATACCGCCCCTGCAAAAAGAAAGAAAGAAAGAAAGAAAGAAAGAAAGAAAGGATAAAGTTTATGAAAGTCTGATACCAGGTATATGAACCAGATTTGTCACTATGAAACCGAAGCAGTAGCAGCCGAAAAATAAGGAGCGAGCACCGGATATCAATTTTTCTTTTGGTTTTGGTTTGATTTTTTAACAGTGTATCAATCATATGGGTTATTTAATTCCAAATATTTTTCTTTTTTTTTTTGTACATATGCTTTATATATGGGAACAGTTTGTAGGTAAATAGTTTATTTTTAAACAAATTGTTAGAGTGCAAGACAACAGCTGGTAATCAATTTCGCTTTATTAGCTAATTAGTATTTTTGTAGAACTCATTTTTAAAAATCTATTTAACCCATATATGGACCATAACAAATACTACCATTTCGGGCCAGGGTGGATCTGGGAGTAATGGCGACGAAGGAGTACTCCACATTCCCCAAAACCCCAGAATTGTAATTTTGTCACTTGATGCAGTTTAACGTCATACCCAGGACTAAGACTATCAGCCACAACCTTCTAGCACATATATGATAAAAAGGGTTAGTGGTTTGCCATATAGGGTCGGAACAATCATATAGGTGCTAGGGCTTGACGTAACCAGCCGATTGATCGGAGAGGGCCTCTCTGACCGTCCGTCTAGCCCAAATAAGTGTAAAAGTGCAAAGATATGACATGTAGCGAATTGCATTTGAGCTATAGAACTTAACAGGGTCGTGGCCATTAAAAAAATGTTTTTAACTTTTATCTTATCAAGTTATACAGCAGGTCTACTAAATACATAACGAATATCGCGTACAAAATACAAAAAAACATAAAAGTTGTGTTATCGCAATCAAAACAGGAAAAACCAGTTAGTAAAAATGATTATTTCATATGCATACATATGGTTTTACGTTCATCTAGGGTTCCTCTTCTGCCTCGCACACATCTCCTCTTTGTTTACACTCATATCTGTCTGACAAGGTCACAGGTCTGACTTTTAGGATGAAACCTGCCTAGCAACAGAAGGACAATCCTTAGATCACATAGCACGGGCCATACCATCGAATGCTGTTGGTTTTATTGGATGTGAAATTGATTAGGCTAATCTCTTTTTCTAGGTCCAAGGTTCGACGACAGACTTTCTTCGTCTCGCAACAATATTCCTGCAGTTTTCCGCATACAACTCGTTCACAGCTTCGACTTTTTTCGCCCTCATCTCGGTTGTCCTTTGTTTTATGTACAGCTATCTGGCAATAATTTGCACATGTGCAGATTTATTCTCGCCTTGTCTCTTGGTTTCGAGATCGTGCTTATTTAAATTTTAGTGCCAAGGAAGCCATATTTTCTTTTTTCACTCATCCTGCAAGCCAGACAGGTTCGTACCCGCTTTGCCCCTAAAAGCAAGTCTCCCCTCTCGCTACATGTTTATTCAAGGCTTTTCCAGTTTTCTCGTAAGAGCCAGATGCGTGAACGCGACTCTTGAAAGAGACATTATCATAATATTTTTCCCCTGAGGCTATCGGAGAACATTCAACTCTTCTGTATTTTTTCTATTTTCTTTAAATATGTATATACTTTTAAAATAATACCTAACTTTTACATTGAACCAACTGTTGAGAATTTTGGATGATATAAGGTGTGTGCTAGATCCCCGCTCATATTTATAGACAGGCCGAGATCATGTGATCTGTTCCTTGGCCAATCACTGGCAATACTCTGAGGTTGATACAATACTTAATCCACCCTACTGGTCATAATTACTGAAGCGCTCTTGGACGACGGACATAGGATTAAATCACTGGACCTTTACCAATACGCAGGATAGGACTTATACGCTTACCAAAGGATTCCATAACATAGGACTTTCTTTAAGCCCTTTTCAACTGGCCAAGGATGGCACTTAAAAACTTTACACCTACTGTCTCAAGTTTTCGGTTGATACGGTTGAAATAGCGAGAAACAGGAGAGTGAAATCCCGGTGTATTTATATGCTTCAGGGACACTGCTTGTGGTGCCTTCTAATTGGTCAAAAGGGTTACCTGACCTACCTGCACACCGCGTTGGTAGAGTAAGCAGTTTACTCTGTAGTTACTTATCGTTAATTCTTTTTTTACGTTCATGAATTATAACGAGATTTGGTTTAGAGTGTAACATTTTCATATACAAAGTGACCAAAAATCATTCGCCAAAAAAGAAGAATTTGCATGATTTACACTGGACTGGATTTTGCATATGTGAATATATTATTATTCTGGTTTTCTGAACTGCTGTTGTCTTCATCTTTATTGAGAAAAATAAAAACTTAACGTTTCAGCCGTTTTTACCCTCCGGAGCTCTGTGCGGATACAGGATGCTGCATAGGGACCTCCCGAGAATGGTGAGCGATAGGGACGGATAGAGAGAGATTGTCATGGATATCCGTGCCAACAGCGCGACATGATGATGATGATGATGATGATTGGGGTCACCGCTGCTGTTTTGTCTCGACCGGATCCCTTTTGATGCATCGTAGGGTTGTTCTGGCTGCTTGATGAAATACGAGCTGTTTATGTGCCAGTTTAACTGAGTCGGTAGAGTGTCCGCCTAGGAATCATAAAGTTCCGGGTTCTATACCGGCCCTCGCCAACTCAACGCATGAGAAGCACAGGGATCTCTGCGGTAAAGTGAGGAGCTGATGGTAGGCGTGGCGCTCCACCTAAGATGCTAAAATAATCTCCTGTGTCTAGCGCTAGTGAAAAGGGGATAGATTCCCTCACTGCCTGGCTGATACTGGCAATAGGCCATCCCGCGGACTTTTTATAGACAGAAGGGCTTCCTAAAATTGGCTCCAGAAATCGACCAGCCTGAAAGTCGCGAAACCGACGTCGATTGGTTGGAAAATACTTCATTACCCTTTTTTAATTACCCGTTCGTTCCGGAAGTGGGTACGTGGAGCCGGTCATGATTTCGGCTTGTTTTGCCATATGAGCGATGGTTACCGAGGCGTATACTTCCGGTTGGGTTATAAAAGGGACGTCCAGTGGTGTAATGGTTAGCAATCTAGATTTGCAGACCATTGTTAGAGTTCGATTCTCATTGGTCGCCTTGTGCCACACTAAGCTAAGCTTAGTAAATAACTATAAAAGGGACGTCCGACAGGTTACAACAACACTTTCTTTTATTGATTAAACAAATTTGAGTAGAATTAGCGACTACGAAGTCGACTTTAATCATGCTGGTACAGACAAACGATACGCATATTGGAATGCTTGCGTGTAATGAAGATATTTAATCCACCAAGGACCAATATTAGCATTAGTATATTCATGGCATACTGAATGTTGATTGGTTGGCACCTCTTCGCACACTAAGTTTTTAAACAGTCTTTTTTTTTTTTTTTTTTGTAAAATGCAGTACTGAAAGCTCCAAAAAATATAAAAATGCAACAGAGAAATAATTAAGTATTTGAATATGAAAAAGGGTTGTAATTTTTATCTCACCCCCCTCCTCCATAAAAAGAAGCTCATACGATGGCTAGTATAAAAAATGCGTGGTTTCCGTCGACATTTTCCTCTTGGGGTGCTTTCGACACTTGGCAATAAATCCAGCCCCTGTCCCTTTAAATCACCACTCCCACCATCAGCTTCTCACTTTACAGCTGTGTTCATACGCTGAGTTGGTGAGGGCAGGTATGGAACCTGGAACCTTGGGATTCCAAGGCGGACGCTCTGACCTAAACCGGAATGATATTATCTCTTGTGCGCTATTGTGCATTTGTATTCTGCTTAAGTACCGATTTATGAAATGAAAATCATTTACCGTCTAAAAATATTCTCATGACGTCACAATTATTCTTTTGCGTTAATTCGCGTGAATAACTTTTGCACGAATAGAAACGAAAGCGTTTGTTATTCTTTTGAGTTTTACCCGTTACAGCATCTCTTTAGGCTTTTGCTTATTTGGTTGTTGCACACTACAAAACCGACCTTCATAAAATCAACCGCCGACATTTATTTCCAAAAAAAGTCGGTACGGTGATGCATCCGCAAACCTGGGCACAAGGCTTTTGTTGTTATTCTTTATTTTGCTGGGAAGAAAGATCATTGTGTTGTAATGGCTAGCAAGCTAGTCTGGCAGAGCCATTACTACTGAACAGCTAGTTCAATTTTCACTGGATGCCACGTACTTGCGACCTTGTGTCACTCCCCGTGGTGAACAGGTTATGTAAATATCTACTGGGCTGAAGGATCATAATATACCAATATGAACCGATATTTAGGAGCCGCCATCTTAAAAAGGGATAAATTTGCTATCGAAGACTTTTTGAAGGCCGGAGCTGATCCGAACGCTATCATAGCCGGTGAGGAATTTGCACCAATTCATTTAGGAGCTGGAACTTCGAAATCTGTTACTCAACTATTGCTCAGGTACGGTGCTGATCCCAACGCTCGAACACAAGAAGGGTCTACACCATTACATATTGCAGCTTGTTGGGTAAGAGTAACGTCTCAAATTTATGTTAAATTATGGTGCTGACGTGTCTATTCGAGACAACGAAGAACTCAACGCGTTGGGTGTTGCAGGAATGTATGGATACAAAAACTGTGTTCGAATTCTAAAAGACCATGAACGAAAACACGAAATTGATATTCAAAATAAAAGACTTTCAAGTACGTATGATCAGATAGAAATAAAGGTTTATTTCAATGATATAAAGTTATTTTCAACGTTACTTGACAGCAGTTCAAAAATGTTCCAACATTCTCCTGATCAGTTTGCTGAAGATGGTTTGATCACCATGGAAACTTATAAAACTGACGAAGATGAATTTAACTGCGAACTGAAACAGTCAGACGACAGCATTCTAACGCTCAGCATAAATCCAAGTTTGATTTCATTGTCGGTGGGAGAAGAATTTTCACCGATTGTTCCACATGAACAAACCCACCAAAATAAAGAAGAAGAAGAAGAAGAAGAAGAAGAAGAAGAAGAAGAAGAAGAAGAAGAACTATCGGTAACCAGCGTTTAGATGCAAAGATAAAGCAGGGGTCGAGCGCTCAGGAAAACCCGAATACCGAAACCGAGGAGACATTTATAAATCATAAGCAACAACACAGCGTTTATAATGATCCTAAAAGTGGGAATGGTAACTGTCGGAATGAAGCGGTTACAAAACCATTGATGGAGACAGGTTTTCATCTTTCTGGATGTAACCAACGTACTCAGATGATGCACGACTCGGACAGCAATTTTCATACAAGGCGTCATCATGAGACATATTCGTCTGATTTTAACGATGTACTTCGTTATACAACTCAGGATGAGTTAAACATTGAAGTTGATCCAGGATCACGCCAGGGTTTGAGGCTGCCACGTGCGAGATATCATTTTGATCCGGAATCAGAAACCGATCCCAATGAGAAGGATCGAATTGATCGCCAGGTTCCAGACGACGAAATAAATAAAGATTTGCTTGAACAATGGAATGGTCATTCTGAATATCAAAAAATGGTCAAAAACTGATGGTGAAAACAGGAATCTTGAAACGAAAATGGTTAGACCTTTGACTGAAAACGTACCAGAGTTCCACGCTCCTCTAATAATAAAATTGCGATCAAAACTAACCCCCATTATTCGCCAGAGAGAGAGACCGTGCGTTAAGTATCGGAATAAAGAATTTTGTACAGAAGGCAATGAAAATTCTATCTATCTGAAACTTGTGAAACGATTCTGATTATTCATGTCCAGACAACACCCCTCCACCGAAACCAAAACACAATTGCATTATGTTGACGAACATGCAGATTCAAATGATGAGATTCCTATCCAATTTTTTCACCCTTCCACAGAAACATCGGAGGAGGCGGCGAAACAAAACCGTTTAAAAATTAAACTCTATGTGGACTTAGCTTCGATAATAGAAGAAAGGTAAGAGAGATTTTTTAATGTTTTCTAACAAATTATCAAAATTAATTTTTCCCATTTGACATACTTTTATGGTAATGCACGCAAAGAGTATCATTAGAATCGCATTTTACGTATACAGAGCGTTAGATGTCGGAAACTCCCGAAGTAGCCTAACCCTAACCCTTACCTTAATCCTAACCCTAGCGTCTCAAAGGTTTCGGTATTTCCGTGTACAAATGCACTAAAACGCACAAGAGATAATATCATTAGAATCACATTTTACGTATAAATATCATTAGATGTCGGAAATTGTGGGAAAATAAATAGTTGCTACAGTTTTATCTTCATATTTGCATACTTATATACATGTATTATTCTGTTTCAGCTTTTTGAATTGTTATTAGAACTTTGTACCAGTCTTCAAGTGACACAGCGTATTCCATAAATAGGAGGCTTACAAGTCCAGGTGGTTCCCGTACATAAAATAAAAGGATATTAATGCACAATAGCGCGCAAGAGATAATATCATTTGATTGTGTATAAAAGCATTGCATTTCACGGAAATGGTACTAATGCACAATAGCACAAAGAGATAATAATATCATTAGAATCGCATTTTACGTATACAGAGCGTTAGATGTCGGAAACTCCGGAAGTAGCCTAACCTTAACCCTTACCTTAACCCTAAACATAGCGTCTCAAAGTTTCGGGTATTTCCGTGATACAAATGCACAATAGCGCACAAGAGATAATATTATTAAATTACGTATAAAATCATTATAATTTATTAGCTTTCACGGAAATACCCGAAACCTTTGAGACGCTAGGGTTAGTGTTAGGTTTAGTGTTAGGATTAGAGTTAGGCTACTTCGGAGTTTTTGTAATATAATGCTATTTATACATAAATGCGATTCTAATGATATTATTGTCACTAAAACAGTGGCGTACCTAGCACAAGTGCTGCTGGGAGGATGTTTATTTGGCCGCCCTAAAAGTTCTAATAACAATTCAAAAAGCCGAAATCGGAATAATATATGTATATAAGTATGCAAAATAAAAATACAAATTGTAGCAACTATTTGTTTTCCCACATCTAAAATTACTAGCAGGACCTGTGCATTAGGGTAGGTCGATTTTTTCACTTTAAAAAAAATATCAAATTGTCCATCTATGCGAAAGTTGTGTGTTAGTATACTGGATACTATACCAAAAATGCGAAAGTTATGTGTTAATATACTGAATACATACCAAAAAATGAGATCTTTTACTTGCACCAATGTTTGAGGAAATAGCATCAAAGATCGTCTACTAAAATGAACTAAAAAATCTCGCAAATTTAGCCTTTAGAAAACGAGGATTTTAGTGCATTTTAGTAGACGATCTTTGATGCTATTTCCCAAACAATGGTGCAAGTAAAAGATCTAATTTTGGTATCAGTATTCAGTATACTACTTTCGCATAGATGGCAATTTGATATTTAAAAAAAGTGAAAAATCGACTTACTCTACTGTGCATATACAACAGTATGATAATTTAACTCTTACGTTTGGTATGTTTACTTAAGAGCTATTTTTTCTTTCCTTCTTTTCATCTTTTCATTATGTTCGATTGAAACAGATTAGCGTTATCGCTTCCGTGCACTCACCCCATCTGTCTATCTATACCCTATAATTTTCCTTTCTTATTATATTTTCTGTGTAGCATGTCCTTTCTTTATTTATAATAAAAAGGATGGTCCATTATATAACTGAGGTGACGAGGCTAATAAGAAATAAGAATTCGGCAGATAACTGACACCAGATAATCAGGATTTACATTTTTTGCATTTCATCTTGAACGATTTGGACAGTCTCATTTTTACCGGAGATTGTTGCAAAATGACAACGGTCGGAAGATTAAGGAACAAGTGTATTAATGTATAAATAATAATGTTTATACACAAAAAATAATAGGAAATATATGTTTAAGAACAGATGAATGAATTACAAAAATAAGCGATTTATAAATGGATTTTACGTGCCTTCCTCTTCGTAAAATCTTGAATGACTTCATCAGAATCATTTTATCCGCAAGGTTACGTTCTATGGATAATATTGCTAAAGTTGTATGCTACTGGATAGGACAGTGTGAATTTTTTTGGTGACAGCTAGGAAGTTGTAAACTCATCAATTTTCATTTTCACCAAATTTTAACGTAGCACTGGGTCGATTTTTCCAATCAGTTGAACAAGCTCCAGAAAATGTCCTTATTTTCGTTTGCTTCATCAATTCGAATGTGCCGCCCGGTACGCCACTACGTACTGATTGACACACATACTTGGAATATTTTAAGAGATTATTAGGAGAACCGTTAATGGAGAAAATGAACGTAGAATTGTATAGTGTTTTGCAAATCGTCATTTTTGTTTGCTCGTTCAACATTTTGTCTTTCATTGAGGTCAGTTACGATAAAACTACAAATACATTTTTTGTCCGAGTATATAGTTTATAAGTTATATGGTATAGTTAGCGTTATCAAATATTAGGAACCATTATAAAGGTATCGGTAATAATGCAGAATAGCGCGCAAGAGCTAATATCATAAGATTACGTAAAAAAAGCATTAGGTACAAATGCAGAATAGCGCACAAGAGATATCATTAGAATCGCATTTTACGTATAAATAGTATTAGATTACGGAAACTCGCGAAGTACACTAACCATAACCCTAACAGTGACACTAATTCTAAACCTAAAACTAACCCTAACCCTTACCGTAACCCTAATACTAGTGTCTCAAAGGTTTCGGGTATTTCCGTAAAATATAATGTTTTTTTTATACGTAATCTGATAATTTTATCTCTTGCGCTCTATTCTGCATCAGTACAAGCATTATATTTCATTACATTTCACGGAAATACCCGAAACCTTGAGACGTTGGTTAGAGTTAGAGTTAGGCCATATCGGGAGTTTCCATAATCTAATGCTATTTAAACGTAAAATGCGATTCTAATGATATTATCTCTTGCGCGCTATTCTACATTTGTACCATCACATGTTTTACCCATTGATTATTTTCGTTGCACTAATTTCCATTCATTATTTTCTCTTTGTTACAGGTTTACCAACAAAGAAATTATCAATGAAAGGGGCGTTCCGCAGAGCTAGAAACTGTCGAGTCTGTCTTGCTATAAAGGACATGTTTTCTCGATTGAAACGCAAGATCATTCGCTGAAAGAGGAATCCAACCTTGAAAAAAAAATCTGTGACTGAGATAGCTAAACTCTAACCATTCATAAATAACGACAATGTCTGACAACTTCCATTAAACAGGCGATTTTAAACTCATTGTCGAAAGTAATTTATTCGAACTTGCATAGACATTGTTACATGAAGTTTATCGTTATTAATCAATATTTGATTGATAAACAACAAAGTGTCATTCATGTTGAAGATATTTCTCACATCAAATTTTTATTTTATTTCTTATGATGTTTTTGCTGGGCCTCATATAATTCCCCAGGTTAAGAGATAGGCAATTAAATTCGGATGAAGAAGTCAACAACAACAATTGAAGATTAAAAAAATATATATATTCAGAGAGGTACAAAATTGCAAACTTAATGGCGTTTGCGACAAGACTTATCTGCTGAGGTTCTTTGGGGGGGTATAAGGAGCGACTGGATTAGATGTCTCGCTGGTATCTGCTCAACATTATAAGTTCCTAGTGATGGAATTCAATTTAGGCGCAAATATCGTATATTGGCGATTCGCCCCCTGGTGCCAGGAGCAGATAATTTTTCTATATTTTTTCCAATATTCTTTATACTTATTGGTACCGCCTAAAGTCCAACCCCCCTCATCGCGGCAGGGCGGTGTATGTGGTTGCTGCCAGAAGTTCAGATAGGAAATCAGCAGGTTCGTTTTTGCCAACCCCGCCCCGTGTCCTAGACTACCGTTGACCTGGTCACTCTCAAGGCAATTTCGCCAATCCCCATAGTTTGGATAACCCTGAATAGTTTAAAATGGCTTAAAATAAATAGAAAAATATTACCTTGTCAAAACTAAAAGTAAAATAGATACTGCACAAATGATACTGGGATTACACTAAAAAGTATTAAATATATAAATGAACGAAAGTTTGAAAGGCTCTGATTCTAATTGATTCGTAGAGAATCCTAAAAGGTCTTTTTTCTAATAAATATCCGAAATGGTCGGTCGCTTAATTTTCTCGTCCGCTAAACAAGTTACCTGAATCTTTTCAAGACGTTCAAAATATTCCGCATTCTTGGTAAACAAGTTACTAAAAAAGTTGAACTCCAGCCCATTGGGTGCTAATAAGGTACAATATTTCATTTTTCTTAAGTTGTATACTTTAGTTTAAACAAATTATTCATCGTAAATTATAAATATAATCGAACTTGTAAATTATTTCCTTCCCAAGTCTTACACATAGTTTGTGCATTTAGGGTAAATAAGTTAGATACCCTAGAAACCACTTCAATGTACATTTATTACATTTTGTAAATGAACAATGAGTTTTAAATAATTTAAATGTTAGAATTTGTAACCCGTATTAGAAGTAAACGTTTCCTTTTAATTTAAAATAGCCACATGGTGGCATAGAACTTTATTAGAAGTTTATTTGTCTCTGTTCTTTTTATATTGTCACTTGAATGTATATAAATGTATCTGTCCTTTTTGTAAATATCTTGCTTTGGGCCTATATGTATATTTTCCCAAGTGCTTATGCAAAATGTTTGTTTCAATTACAGTTTTCACAGTTGCATTTGTCAGAATTACAATAAAAATTATTCTACATAATTCGGTAGTTTGTCAGTTCTTTCAGCACAACAGAAAGTTCCTGGCTCGGTATTCACAGTGTAAACGTAGTAGTGTCAGAGCTATGCTGTCGGGACCTTAAGTTCCTGGTACGGCCACCCAAGGCGGATAGGTCTGGCACTGGCAAAAATTCCAAGAGGTCTGCTCCGGAAACCGGTGGTTATTTTGGCCCTCTTGTCGCTGCGTTTGCTGGACAATCTGCGGCAAACAAAAGTGTCTGCATGTGGTTTTTGGGGACCGCTTGCGTACCTCCTATACCCATGGTACCCCCATATTTTACTTTCTTTAGGGATTCAGTGAATTCAATGGATGGAGCCAACTCAACCCACCCCGCGTGAATGCTGCCACAAGACAAGAAGAAGACTTATTGGTTTGGTTGGTGCTAGGTGCTAGTTGCATCTCCACTCACCAAAATCCAATATTAGCTCCAGTATATTCAATGAAATACTAACACTGAATAAATGGAAGGAAAGACAAAACAATGTAGTTTATCAGGGACAGTCCACAAGAGACAAAACAGAATGTTGTTTGCAAATGTCCCTTCTTTCTTTGGCTCTGCTTTCTCTCTCTGTTTCTTTCCTTTCTTTCTTCGCTTATCATCTTTATCGAAAAAAAGATTTATAAAAGGAAATCGAATGTTATTTTTTTTCAACCGTAGAAAAAGTAAAAAAATTACAATAGAAAAACTTGTGGAGGCAAAGTTGTGAATTAAAATAATTTATTCAATAAAATAAAAAACTGAGGTCTTGCATAATGAGTCCCTTATGCTTATATTTAACAATGGCACGAAGCCGAAAAAGGAAAAAACTTATCAAATTTACAATTTCAATCAACACAAACAAATTCTTACTTGGAGTGGCTAATAACAAATTAAAACAATTTCTTCTTTTCTTTTCTTTCCTTGTCTTGAGACAAATCCTACATAGGGATGCTGCTGCTTTGTTGACAGTTTGAGGAGCTGACGACACTTGTTGTTTACATTCTTTCTGATCCCTGTTTTTAAAGAAAATAAATCTTCGGCAAAATTGCCGATACAATACAAAGTGTCTAATGATTTAGACACTTATTCACATAGAGATATCACAATATTTATCTCTTGTTTTACTTCAAAATAGGCTACAAAGCCTTAGCAAAAATAAGTTTTTTTATAATACAAATCCACAGAAGTGCTACAAATCGCGTGAGTGTGTATTGCACCAGACACAAACCACTCTGTTAAGCTGTGTTAATCATTATTCTATGTTACTGCTGCTCCTGACGAGGATTGAACCTGCAGCCTATAGATAACTGTCAATTGGACACATAGCATAGTGGATAAAGGCGTTGGGTTAAGACAGTTCTAAGTGACAGTTATCTCTAGGCTGCTGGTTCAATCCTGGTCAGGGGCAGCAGTAACAGAATAATAATTAACACAGCTTAACACCTGTACCCCAGATATGGTTAGCAGAATGAGAACAAGATACTCCCGTGGATTGAATAAAGGGTTGGGTTCAAAGTTCCGTGATGGCTCCCGATTACGACAAGAGGGTTCCTGATTACGACAAGAAGGCTCCCGAGATCGAAAAGAAGGTTCCCGAGTTCGAGAAGGTTCTCGAGTCCAACAAGGAATACCTGAAGAAGGCTGGAGGACACATCGGCCGAAACGTTGTACAGATAACAATAAAGATAAGGACAATAGTCCGAATAATCCAAATAATACGAATTATTTATTGTTCTTTTACATGTTGTAATTGTTATTTTTAATTAAAAAAAATTTTTTTTGGTTGGACTGTGAATGTTGAGTCGACGTGGTTTTCTTTTTTATTCATCAATGTTGATTTTTTAAAAATTTCTCACAACATAGGATTTAGGATTATCAATGTGAAATTATATATATGTGTATAATAGATTTTATTTGTGTATGGTAATGTAGGGGAAGATAGAAAGAGAGGTGAAGAAAATACTGATTTAACGAGGACAGCATTGTATTACTTATGAGTTAAAAAAAAAAAAACAAGGAAGGGAGTATTTATGAGGAATGTACAAAGCAATTTTGACGTCTAAATGAAAGATATTTTTGTGTCCGATTAACTTGGTCTGATTCGCTTGGTCGTAATAACATCATCACTTCTCGCTCCTTCCTCCTTTCCCGGCCTGCCAAAACCGTCTGTTCTTATTAGCACCACGACGTCCGAAAATCGTGGCACGGGCGAGTCTATATCGTTTGGGGTCGACACTACACTAAATGTCCGTTTAGCGAAAAATTCTGTTTCAGGGGCCCTCTCAAGGATACGTGGAAAGATCATTGTTATATGAACAGGGGGTGGGGTCAAAGTGTTTGGCTGTGCATTCTTCGTCGGACTAATCACAGATTGAACCATTATAAGGGCTACCTAATCTAGCACCCCATATAACTGGCTTGACACCTCACTAATCCAGCAGCCGAGTCAATCTGCGAATTCGTCACCCCAGATAACTGGCCAGTCAGGCAAACCCCCAAATCCAGCACCCACAAGAAAAGTGACCAGACAAATGGCTCAACAACTCGCAAATCCGGTTGTCGGGGCCAAAACAGCCTTGACCCCTTTCTCTGAACGAACGCACGTAATCAGAGCACGCGTGTGCATTTTCGCACGTAAGCAAACCCCTTTCCATGTCTGACCAGATATATCCAGTTTTTGCCCAGCTTTAACCCTTTAAGCTCCACCCCTTTCGCATGTATTGGGTCACGTAGTCAAAACTATGTCATCATCATTTCTAACGAACTTTTCCCTGACGTCATTCGATATTTCCGGCAAATTTCGGGTATTTAAGAAAGTCGTTGCGATGACGAGGACAGTTCCAGCCAGCCACCGACAGTTAACGATCCTGATTCCTATTCTGAACAAATGGCCTTTCCTGATTCCTGACCGCCCTGCCTCTCTACGCTGCTGGAACGACCTGCCTTTCTTTGACGCTAGACGACCAGCCTCGTTCTTTGCTGTGATAACACCAATATTTCCAGTCCAGCAATATCAGCCTTTTTCAAGGCTAAACAAACCCAGCTCTTTTCAGAGCTAACCAGTCGGCCCTTTTCACCTCAGTCTTTCCTTAACCACGAATGCGATCCTAGGCGAAATCCCTAGAAGATCTGGATCTTACGACCAGATAGGCGTCCCTCGCCGACAGTACGCTAAGTCCTAGCTTGTAGATCCGACTCGATCTTCCGCCGAGCAAACACCTAGCTACTCGAGGCATTTGCGCACACGTACCAGCCTGGTCTGAAATCCCGCATAACCGCGGCCAATCAGACCCAAGCAACGCACGTGCTAAGCGAACGGTCCGTCGCTGTTACGTTTCACGCTCGTACCCGAACAGTCCTCGACGGGACTACGACCGGGGCTCGCAGCCGATACAACCGCAAGCCGAGACCGTTACCGACCGACCACGACGTCAACCGAAACCCGTAGACGCACTGTATCCCGATTCCGGATTCCAGCTGTCTATCCGACAACGGACGACCTATCCACCCAGATCAACGAAAGACTGACCGAACGTTGAGCGACCAACCTCGAACGACGAAAACTCTCAACTTGCCGATTTACCTTTGTCAATTCTCGTGAATAAATTGACCACCTGGTTACTTCCTGCCATCTAAATCCTCTGCCTTTGTCTCTTTCATTGCCTCCAGTCGTTTCACTTATTCAAAAGTCTGTGGGGTCGACATCCTTATCGGCCCCGCAACACGGTACCCAGAGTGTCGGATTAGCGGGTCGTCTGAGCAGTTGTCTGGTTAATCCAGCCCCCCCCCAACAACCTGCAAATGCGACACTCCAAAACAACTCACCTGACAACTCGCTAATCCGACCAGTTATCTGGAGTACCGGATTAGCGGTTTATCAGGGCAGTTTTCTGGGGTTTCGGATTAGCGGGTTGTCAGGCCAGATATCTGGGGTGAAAGATTAGTGGGTTGTCTGGACAGACAATTGGCCAATTGTTTTGGTACTGGGTTTGGCGCACAGGTAACAAGTTAGGTAATTTCCCCCTTTTTTAGTACATATGCCTCGTATGTATGTGGTTCACGCTTTCAACTCGACCACATATTTAAACATAGAGCACTCATACTAATGTGTGCTTCTATTTCTTCTGACCGTAGCGCAGCAGGTTACTAAAATAATTTTTCAATTGGTGGTACAAGCACCAAATTTGGTATACATGTGCTCCAGGACCTATTCTCTGAGAAATGTACGTTACCAACGTTGAAAAACAATATGACCGCCATTTTTCAAGATGGCCCCCATTTGAAATGGTATGAATCTGTGTTTGAGCAAAATTTTGATGGAATAATGCTATTTTAACGTTATATGCATCGAAATATATATATATTTAGTTTTAAAAAAATCCATTTCTGCACTTACAAAATCGTAATTATTGAAAACTAAGATGATATGGCCGGAATTAAATGACGATAGGCACTTTTAGCGGCACATTTTACACACACACACACAAAAAAAATGAAAAATAATATAGCAATATACAACAGGAAATTGTTATCTTTTGATTCACGTGGTGGATTAGCCAATCGTTAAGTCCTCACATGTGCATGCTTACAACTGTGTACACTTAAGACTGGAATGATAGCATTTACATCGCCTTCGCATTACGTCTAACAGCCATATTTTGTTAACTGCTGACAACTCGTATGGATATTTCTATGGCTCTCTCTAGCATTAGCTGGCTTGGTTTGTTTTGTTTTGCGGCATATCAACCTCGGTGGGTCATTTAATGCCGACTACGTTTTGGATTCGTAGCCATATTTTGGTAGAAAACAAATGTATTTATGTATAGATTTTAACTACTGTTCAATTACTCATATTTTTAGTACAATCCCATTTCTTTTAGGAAATGTAAAATCCTGGATGATCTTATTTTCATGAAAATTTCTTTAAAATTACTTGCTTGGTAGTATTTTGTTCGTACTAGATCAAAGTCTACATACTCTAACAGTGTATGATGTTTCACTGTTGCATACACTGTCCTTGGCAGGTTGTGCTGACCCGCCTTCACATAGCCACATCTACATCACCCATCATCATTTACTAAAGGCACAGAACCCCCAATATGCACACACCAAGAGAATACAGTGAAACATAACACTGTTAGAGTATGTAGACTTTATCTAGTACGAACAAAATACTACCAAGCAAGTAATTTTAAAGAAATTTTCATGAAAATAAGATCATCCAGGATTTTACATTTCCTAAAAGAAATGGGATTGTACTAAAAAAAATATGAGTAATTGAACAGTAGTTAAAATCTAACATAAATACATTTGTTTTCTACCAAAATATGGCTACGAATCCAAAACGTAGTCGGCATTAAATGACCCACCGAGGTTGAATGCCGCAAAACAAAACAAACCAAGCCAGCTAATGCTAGAGAGAGCCATAGAAATATCCATACGAGTTGTCAGCAGTTAACAAAAATATGGCTGTTAGACGTAATGCGAAGGCGATGTAAATGCTATCATTCCAGTCTTAAGTGTACACAGTTGTAAGCATGCACATGTGAGGACTTAACGATTGGCTAAATCCACCACGTGAATCAAAAGATAACAATTTCCTTGTATATTGCTATATTATTTTTCATTTTTTTGTGTGTGTGTGTGTAAAATGTGCCGCTAAAAGTGCCTATCGTCATTTAATTCCGGCCATATCATCTTAGTTTCAATAATTACATTTTGTAAGTGCAGAAATGGATTTTTTAAAACTAAATATATATATATTTCGATGCATATAACGTTAAAATAGCATTATTCCATCAAAATTTTGCTCAAACACAGATTCATACCATTTCAAATGGGGCCATCTTGAAAAATGCCGGTCATATGTTTTTCAACGTTGTAACGTACATTTCTCAGAGAATAGGTCCTGGAGCACATGTATACCAAATTTGGTGCTTGTACCACCAATTGAAAAATATTTTAGTAACCTGCTGCGCTACGGTCAGAAGAAATAGAAGCACACATTAGTATGAGTGCTCTATGTTTAAATATGTGGTCGAGTTGAAAGCGTGAACCACATACATACGAGGCATATGTACTAAAAAAGGGGGAAATTACCTAACTTGTTACCTGTGCGCCAAACCCAGTACCCAAAACAATTGGCCAATTGTCTGTCCAGACAACCCACTAATCTTTCACCCCAGATATCTGCCTGACAACCCGCTAATCCGAAACCCCAGAAAACTGCCCTGATAAACCGCTAATCCGGTACTCCAGATAACTGGTCGATTAGCGAGTTGTCAGTGAGTTGTTTGGAGTCGCATTGCAGTTGTTGGGGGGGCTGGATTAACCAGACAACTGCTCAGACGACCCGCTAATCCGACACTCTGGGTACCGTGTTGCGGGCCGATAAGATGTCGACCCCACAGACTTTTGAATAAGTGAAACGACTGGAGGCAATGAAAGAGACAAAGGCAGAGGATTTAGATGGCAGGAAGTAACCAGGTGGTCAATTTATTCACGAGAATTGACAAAGGTAAATCGGCAAGTTGAGAGTTTTCGTCGTTCGAGTTGGTCGCTCAACGTTCGGTCAGTCTTTCGTTTGATCTGGGTGGATAGGTCGTCCGTTGTCGGATAGACAGCTGGAATCCGGAATCGGATACAGTGCGTCTACGGTTTCGGTTGACGTCGTGGTCGTGTAACGGTCTCGGCTTGCGGTTGTATCGGCTGCGAGCCCCGTCGTAGTCCCGTCGAGGACTGTTCGGGTACGAGCGTGAAACGTAACAGCGACGGACCGTTCGCTTAGCACGTGCGTTGCTTGGGTCTGATTGGCCGCGTTATGCGGGATTCAGACCAGGCTGGTACGTGTGCGCAAATGCCTCGAGTAGCTAGGTGTTTGCTCGCGGAAGATCGAGTCGGATCTACCAAGCTAGGACTTAGCGTACTGTCGGCGAGGACGCCTATTCGGTCGTAAGATCCAGATCTTCGGGAGTTCGCCTAGGATTCGCAGCGTGTTAAGAAAGACTGAGGTGAAAAGGGCGACTGTAGCGTCGGAAAACAGCGGGGTGTAGCGCTGTGAAAAAGTAAATCAAGCGTCGTGACTGAGGTATCTAGAAGGTGCGTCGTTCTGACGAGCAGAAGATATCGAGGTGTGCAGACAGGCGGGCATAGAGGAGAGAGGCAGGGCGGGGGCGCAGGCGAGAGTTGCAAGAGCATGCGAGACCAGAGAATCAGGATATATACAATCAGCCACATAGTGTTCATGAGAAAGAAATCAATGCAAAGTGAGATGTGGTCGGAGCGATGGCCGCGTAAGAACTGACCCCGACGCTATCCCTCGGCAACGGACTCGCACTAAGAGAACTCTCGATATTGCAAAACCACCAGTAAAACTTCGGGAAAACCTTACTTATATATTATAATATAATAATAATAATTAATACATAATCATCTTTGACATTGATAGAGAGTTGTTAAAAACCTGGACTTGAGGGAAAGACGGTGATACCAGGTTGGGGAGTTGGAGCCCTTGGAAACGGAGGTTCCCAAGGTTTGGAAAAAGACTGCAATAATTGGAAATCAACCTGACATATAATAACTTTTTTTAAAAATAGACAGAATACTAGAACGCTGCCAGAGGAACTGAAAAAACTTGGAACATGAAGGTGAAGCGTCGTACTAATTGTTTGGTGTCCCTTGGAACGGTTCTCAGGCTCTGGAAAAGAAATTGCGTTTGCATTGGAAATCAGTGGAAGAATTCGAGAC
>JALAJA010000663.1:0-26886 GCA_023376005.1 Doryteuthis pealeii | reverse complement strand
CCAAGAGAGAGATGAGCCGGGTAAAGAAATTCATTAATATAGCGGGTGATGCCGCAATGAAGGTGTTAGTGTTGCTGGATACCAGATTATTATATCTTTTCAATATAAAACAATTTGCAATGCTTCTTACATAAAGTATATCATATGTTGTAATTAATTAAATACATACTGTGGTATATCCACGGTTCTGCTAGTATTACCTATACAGTATAAAGGGCAGTTGTGTTATATGTATGTCCGGAGGAACTTCGAAAATAAAAACAATTAACGAGAAAAGTAAATATATAATATATACCCATTAAATATCGACGGGCTTGATTTTTGAAGCAAAAATAATAGAGATTTGATTGTATATTTGTGATAACAGCATGGATTTTTGTTTTTCATTTAATATTTTTAGATAGTAGACATTCCATTTTCTTTTCAGAGTAGCTGGATGAATTTTCGAAGTAGAGCCAAACACTCTTCTTGTGGAGTGGGTGAGAGTTCTCTTCCAGCTAGTCTCCCCTGTAGATATTTTTCTTCATCCTTATCTGTTCTGTTCTGTTATTGCATTCACCCTGGGTCGGTTGAGCCGACTCCAACAATTAATTTACCTGTGGTGAATTCGTGGAAGGCGTAGCAAAGGAATATGAATACACAAGCGGTCCCCCAGCCCTGCATACGTATCCTGGTCAGGGGAAGGAGAATGTCCTTGTTGGTCGTAGATTTTCCACAACGCAGTGACAAGTATGCAAAAGCCATTAATTCCTGACGATGATGAAGACACCCATTGGATTTTTGCTAGAGCTGCTTTGGCTGGGTTGTGGCCCTAATTCACTGGGTGCCAAAACCTGTCTGCCTTGGTGATTTTCTCCTACTAGAAATAGTCATTTTTTCGTGAGGGTATAGTTTGACTAATCTTTCTTTAAAAGTAATGGTAATTTGCTTGAAGCATTGTTAAGTATGTTATAATATATTAATGGTTTGAAAGGCAATTACAATGCGTATAAAAAAAAAACAAAAAGATGTTATTTTGTCTTATCGATTTCAAAAGAAATTTTTGTCTTATCGATTTCAAAGAAATTTTGTCTTATCGATTTCAAAGAAAACTTTAATCTTCAGAAACGAATATCTGATATTCGTCTCTGGAGATAAAGTTTTCTTTGAAATCGATAAGACAAAAATAACATCTTTTTGTTTTTATTTTTTATACGCATTGTAAATTGCCTTCAAATCATTAATATATTATAATCTTTCTTTCTTTGACTCCTCGTAGAGTTAAGAGAGAATCCATCCAAATCGGGGATTTTACGCTCTAGTGAGCTAAGACGAGGGACCGTGCGAGCATACTGGACTAGATTGGATAATTGCGAGGCTGGGGATGGGTTAGGGTTAACGGATATTGGGTAGTGTGGTGTTGGTGTTTTTTTTTTTCTGCCACCGTTTGTATGTTTGGGATCATGGACTGGGCTTCTGCCTTTTTTTTTTCTTGCTAACCCCAATCTTTCTTTTTTGTTCCGTCGTTCTCTAATCTTTTCTAAACCATCGAGCCGGAGTCCTCAATTTCCATAGCTCATCTTAAGCTTTATTCGATTCAGAAACTGGACTGTTATATATATATATATATATATATATATATAGTTCTTATCAGGGGCGATAGCCATACCACCTTGAAAGTGCTTAGTAAATAAAGATGTTTTTTCTTTCTTTCTTTCTTGTGTACCCATGGAATTTTTATTCATGTACATTATTCATATGTATGTTGTCGTGGCACAGGTGTGCGGAGGCGTAAATGCGTTAAATACAAAATAGAAACATAGATACATTTGAGTGTTATTACTACACGTCACTGGTTTACAGTAAACAAGTATTATTTATTGCAATACAGTCAATGTAATAGGTTGGTGTTTATAGGTCGATTTGAATTTTTTGTGGTTGGTGGCGGGGGTTGGAGGCTCTTGTTGTCGTAAAACTGACGACCCAGAGAAATAGGAAGATGAAAAATAAAACTAAATATAAATTATTAAGTATTGATTGACAAAGCCACATCTAAAGAAAATGATGAGTAAAGCGATTATATATATATATATATATATATATATAATATATATATATATGTGTGTGTGTGGTGTGTGTGTGTGTGTGTGTGTGTGTGTGGTTGAATATAAAGGAAAACGTGGATATAACAACACAGCAACTAAATTCAATTGCTATTTTGGCTCGTTCTTTAGTCGAAGCCTTTTCAAAATTTTATTGAGACAAATGCTTTTACACTTACCCAATTACCTTTTCAGTATAAAAGCAGAATGTAAAAGCATTTGTCTCAATAAATTTTGAAAAAACTTCGACTAAACAACGAGACGAAATATCAATTGAATTTAGTTGCTATGTTGTTATAATCCACTATTTCCTCTATTTTCAACCATATTTTTGTCGGATTATTCAATCCTTCACTCCTCTATAATATATATATATATATATATATATATAATATATATATAATAATATATATATATTATATATATATATGTGTGTGTGTGTGTGTGTGTGTGTGTGTGTGTGTGTGTGAACGCCCACGTTTCTACAGACAACTCACCCTATCGCTGTGGCTTTAGAATACACTGATTGCAACTCTGCAAAAGAGTTACTACATCCCCAATGGGACCACTAGTTGGCTGTGGGTGGCGATTCGAGTCGCTTAAGGATGGAATCCTGTTGGCTGAGCAGTCTATGACATACAATACTTCACTTTGTCTCTTACTTAAACTACACAGGTTGTCGGGGAGCCCCTTCCGATCAATCGTCTGGTCACATCAAGCCCTAGCACCTATATGATTGTCCAAACACTATCGCCCTTGTGGCAACCTCTCAACCCTTTTTATTATATATGTGCTAGAAGGCGGTAGCTGAGGGTCTTAGTGTCCTGGGTATTACGTTAAACTGTATCTAGTGGCGAAATTCTAATTCTGTAGCAGCTAGGGAATGTAGAGTACCCATTTATCGCCATTACTCCAAGGTCCACTCTGACCTGGAGTGGTAATACCTGTTAAAGTCCCATCTATGCGTTAAATAGATTTAAAAATAAGTATTAAAAAGTGTTTTAAAAAATTGAGTTCGAGAAAAAAATTAATATCCAACAAGAATGAATAAACAAACAGGTCTTCAGCTTAAAATAACCCAAAATGTTCAATTCAACCAACCACCCTACCAACCCGCCCTGTCGGCTGTGTTGTAAAAATGCACTAACTGCACCTCTGCAGAGGGGTAAGACTCCCCCAAATGGGCCACCTGTTGGCCGTGGGTGGCCACCTGTGATGCTTAAGGACGGAGTTTAATGGATGAGAGCAGTCCATGACCTGCAACACTCCACTTAGAACCTTATTTAGGCTAGACGGGCGGTCGGAGGGCGTCCTCCGATCAATCGGCTGGTCACGTCAATCCCTAGCACCTATATGATTGACCCACCCTATTGCCCTTATGGTAAAACCCAACTCTTTTTATCATATGGGTGCTAGAAGGCGATGGCTGAGGGTCTACATGTCCTGGGAATGGTGTTAAACTCTAATCTGATGGTGAGATTTCAGTTTTGGAGGCTGGGGAATGTGAAGCACCCCTTCATCCCCATTACTCCTGATCCACTCTGACCTGGAGTGGTAGTACCTGTTAGGGTCCCATCTATGGGTTAAATAGAAAAATGTATTTATAAAAAAAATGTGTGTGCATTAAGAATTAATTTATTTAAAAACTATCGGCATTAAATGACCCACTGAGGTTGATATGCCGTAAAACAAACCAAAAAAAACCGAACCATTTTATCGCCTTACTCCAAGGTCCCACTCTGACCTGGAGTGGTAATACCTGTTAAAGTCCCATCTATGGGTTAGATTTAAAAATAAGTATTTAAAAAGTGTTTTTAAAAATTGAGTTCGAGAAAAAAAACCAACAAGACGAATAAAACAAAACTTCTTCGGCTTAATAATCCAACAGGGTTTGACATGCTGTTAAATCCAACCAACCACCTACCAACAATCATTACAGTTTTTTTCCCCATTAATTATTCTATTCTTGAAAGAAGTCGTCACGGTAAGTGAATCGAAAGACAAAAATCCTTTTTTATTAATTACTTATTCAAGGATAGCAATCTCCCTTGACATCCCGTTTTGACATCATCTGAGTCATTTTTTCAATTCGTCACAAAACTGTAGAGAAATGTTTTCTTTCTTTTTTTTATAGGGCGGTGTTTAAGACCCACAGTACGTAATTTAAGCCAAGCTACACACATCTACCATAAAATTCAAGCAATATCATTTATCTACAACAAATGAAAAGAAATAGGAAATGTTTATTACACTGATCCAATGAAATAATCAGAAAAGAGAGACAGCTGAGAAAATTGGGTGAATTTTATGGTCGAATGTGACATTTTTGGGAAAATATAAACACATATTCAAATGAAGATATTTCCGGTTCTGTTTTATTTCCTCAAATGAAATTTATATCAGCATTTTTCAAATCTTTCTTGATAATGATATCTTATTATAATGGAGATTGTGTTTTTTTCTGTCTGTAACCGAAACTCTATTACTATTCAAGTCACAACTGTCTTAGTTATTTACGCTACATTCTTCAGGATTTTATTTTTATTTAAACCTCAATTATTAATAAAATTGTTTAACATTATTAATACTGTTGACCATATCTACATTCTAATAACATGCAATTGTATTTATATATACAACAAAATAGCGGTTTACAGTGTGAATAGGAAGGCTAATTTGCATATTGATATTTAAATTTGATATTAATAAATATGTGCTTAGTATTATTGATTTCTAATTGTTTGGTTTTATTTTAATAAATATGAGCAAAAATCTTGCGAATAAATCTTAAAAGAAATCCATTAGCAAGAAGAAATAACTGTAAATTTATTATTTACCTACAATTTTAACTAAATAGTTGAATTAGAAACATTTAGCAATGAAAGACGGGAATGATGGAAGAGTATGTTTCAGTTGTTTTATCTTTCGATTATACCTCCGCCTCTGTTTCAATTTTTATCTGCATTCTTATTTAGTTTTATTGGCTTTTCTAATTTAATATAATATTTTATTACATTAAATACTTGCACCCGGAGGGTGCATAATATTGCTAGTTGTATTAATCTAGCTTATGTCAGGTCAGGATAAGACAGGTTTCTTACCTGCTACTAGTACAATGTAAACTAGTACTACCTGTGTCTACAGTCGAGTTGTAGGCGACTAAACTGGCTCCCTTATCAGGCATACATCGGCTTGTCTGATGAGATAGGTGTTTGGACACCCGGCATCACTAAGAACAAGAGCTGTCAAAGGGCCAATGAGCTCCAGTAGAGTCAACGGCCATCCACACCTATACCTATAGGGTTCGGGAACTTAAAACTCATATAAATCCCCAAATGGGCCAGTTGGGGCTTCTAAGCCTTGAACGGCAATCCATCTAGACAAGGAAAAGTCTTATAAAACCTCTGCTGTCAAGCGGCTATACATCATTCCAATAAAACCCCGAAATCAAATCCGATCTGGAGTCCCTAAGGTGGTGTGATGCTGAACTTCAGCGCTATCCAGCAACTCATGCGACAATATTGTTGCTAAACCGCATTGTTACTCCCCTTTCCTTTGGACCACAACGGCAGTGTGGAGAGGAGGGCCTGCTGCTTGGGTGACAGTTCATCCTCCATATCAACCCGCCTATGCTACGTGAGTCCACAATTCTTTGGACACAACACCATCGTTTCTAATAGACGGATGGATACCAACAATTAATATAGCAGATATTCTAAGGCTAACAAAAACAAATAAATGAACGAAAACTTAGAATGTCTAACAATATAAATACCCTTCCTATATATAAAATCAAGTTTGTGAGACGTAGCACTCTGGTGGAGAGAGAATAAGGATATCTGGTATCTTCTATTGTCTTTCCCATCGGAGATTAATTCTTTGGGTCTTGCTGTAGAGTTGGTGCATAGGCGTCTGTTGAATATAAACACCAAAACGTAATTGCTACGTTCAATCAAAGAAACTCTCTCTCTCTCTCTCTCTTTCTCGCTCTCCCTCCTCCCCCCTCTCTCTCTCTCTCTCTCTCTCTCTCTCTCTCTCTCTCTCTCCTCTAACTCCACATATAGAAGCAGACGTATTTTACGAACCAACAATGATATAAAAAGAACTTGTTGATAAAATTAATATACAAGTTTTCTGGGTTTATTTTTTACAAGATTTGAAAAAATTGTTCAATGTTTTTTTGTTGGTTTTTTAGTAACAATGCCCTATTTGATAACATAATTTGAATTCTTAAAAGTGTCTCCTTACGTGTGAATAGGAATTTTCTTTAGTTTTGATAAAATATTTATTATCTAAAAAAATTCTTCATGGATATCAGTATCTATATGTTTTACAATGTTGTTAGATAAATTCTTGAATAATAAATAATAAAAAACATATTTTTTTTAAGTAAAACTCAACGTTTTTCAATTTAAAATTGTAGCGTATCAAATATATATATATATATATATATATATTATATATACCCAACCCCTCCGCACGAGCGGGATGGGACACAAGGTCAATTTCTTAAGCGAAGTTTAACAGCTTGAATTTGGAGTTTTCCTTCTTCTAGACTGGTTACCTAGCTAAGGTTAAAGAGCCCAGTCTGCCCTATTATTACCCATAGGTGGAAGGAGAATAGTTGGATGAATATATTTCCCAAGGGTATTAGCGCTATGTGAAATGCTAACAGCCTCGTCCAGGATTCAAACTCGGGTCGACAAGTCCATTTCCAACGACTCTAACTATACACCATACGCCTCCAATTTAAGCTAAGTAACTGGTCATTTCAATTAACTTTTGTACGAGTATTATTTGTTAAATTATATTGATGCTGTTGGATTATTTTGGTATATAAGGTGTGCTGCAATCCACCACTTAAATGTATAGACTAAGTGAGGTCACATGCTTTAAACCTCAGCCAATCAACAGCCCGAATACGGGGTTAGTTAACTATTTAATCCCTGGTATTGACAGCCGTCCATTTATTCGACATTGACGAACGGACCTACAACTTTGAGGAACACCAAAGGAAACAACCAAAGGATCATACCCAATATTAAGGGACACCAGGGAGCAACCAAAGGTTTCTTCACTAAGGATCGCGCTCTGCTTAACACGAGGGATCTCCGCTGGACAGTGCTCTTGCTTGAAGCCTAAGGATGGCCACAAAAATCGTAACAGATGCAATGCGAAATTTAGATTATATTTGTTATTGTGGATTGAGCCGACTCCATCCATTCAAAGATGAAGCGTAATGGAAAAAGGAATTACGCAAGCAGTCGCCAAAACCCAAATGCAGGCGCTCTTGTTTAGCGTGGACTATCCACAGACACAGGTGACTACCTGATCCATCAATCCTAATTCGGTATTGATGATTAGGGAGAGTCTCGACAACTCGGCCTGTTAAAGTCCGTCGGTCAGTAAGTTGGTTTGGACAACAGCAACTGGCTGAGCACAACTGAACAAGTGCCCAAAACAGCTGGTACTTATGGAACTCAAGAATAGTCCATTCATGTATTCGGGTGATTCCATTCCTTGAGTCCTGATTGTCTGCTTGGTTTCTATGTTATGAGGTTTCATAAATGCTCTGGCATTCAGCAGTAGGGTTGCAACAAGGTTAGATCCGTATTAAGTTACGGCTCCTTGTTGCCTTGTCTTACCAATTCGACGGTAATTTAGACTTAGTATGATTATTCTACAGACGGGGATCAAAAGTATCCACCGGGTTGTGGTTGTGGCTCTAAGTTTTATCTATATTTGTTTGTTTTTTGTTTTTTCATGGGTTATTTAAAACCAAAAATATCCTTGTAGAAGAAGAGTAGTGGTACTGTTTAACCTATTGCTGGAGGATGACAGGATTCACACCTTTCTCAGTTAACACACTCCCCATTCCCTCCAATTATTATAATGTCCCTCCTTTTCACTTAAGGGTTATATATATTTTTTAATTAATAAAACCAAACCTAAATATTGCTATTTTAGTTGTTCATTTTGAAATCGTAAAGTGAGTAATTTATATGAAAGTACAGTTAGAAATTTGTTGATTTTTTTTTTCACCGGGGGTATGTAGGACATAGATGGGACGGGAAAAAGGAGCGGCTCCTTTTTAAAGGATCGGTGCTACGGTGGCTCCTTTTTAAGAAATAAAGAATTAAAATGAGCGTGGGATAGGTACAGCAGCAGGTACAATTAGACACACACACACACACACACACACACACACACACACACATATATATATATATATATATATATATATATATATATATACATTTTTTCTTTAATGCTTCACACTAATGCCCAAACTTGATATATGTACCTCCCATAAACGGATAGATATACCTAAAATAAATGCAAATATATATACTTACGAAGAAGCATACGGACAACAATAAAGATATATATATAATATATATATATATATATATATATATATATGATCCGCTAATTAATATCTATATATATTAATTAGTGGAGCGTATAATATATATATATATTATATATATATATATACTCGCTCCACTAATTTTTACGTGCTCCTATACCTACATCTTTAGTCCGTATTATCCTGAAGACTCTTTTGTTGAAACCAGCATAAATAGTGTATGACTCAATTTAGGTTTCTATATTATTGCTCTACTTAGGGCATTGTGCACTTTTAGGTTAGTTTGACTCTTTCGATTACTTTTTCGTTTTGCCGGTCATTTTTGGAGAGTTTTTTAAAACTGTTCTGATGAATCGACATTTTTTTTTTCAATTTCTCCGGCTTCCTATTGATAAAATTACTTTTTTAAATTGGACTGTTATGGTTTGTATCGTTGCAAGTATAAAAAATAGCAATAGAGTAATATATAATTATATATATATATATATATATATATATATATATATATATATATATATATATACAGAAAAACGTGACTCATTGGGTCACCCATTGAACCCACGTTAGATTGTTGGAAAAAGCACATGATAAAATAATTTCATTCATTTTAAGTTTTCAAAACTGTCCAAATAAGTTATTTAAACCCGAGTAAACATTTTCATTTGAGCAAAGGAAAAAAACAAGAGAAGGATCACTTAGTTACTTTATTTCTAATTACAGGTAATTAGGATTTTAATGATGGATATTCATGACAATCTCTCGCCAACATTACCCTATCATTTATTGCTCTCATTAAGTCCTCTGCACAGCATCCAGTATCTGCAAAGAAGTTGGTCAACGGTCCACAGTGGCGTCCCTGTATGTTGGTTTCCATAGAAAAATATCTCTGACGAGTTTGTCCTCAATCCTCCTGCAGTGTCCAGCATGCCTTGTTCATGTTACTCGGATGGTTCGTGTGATAAGTGGCAAGTAGCTATACAGTTGCTTTCACAACTTGTTAAAAATTACGTACTGCATTCTTGAGTAGTTCCCTAGCTTATTCTCTAGACGCCATATTAGGGTCCAAGCAGTGCAATCATAGTGGGGGGAGTCAACGTTTGCAGCATTTGAATAAAATTCCACAATCTTTACTCAACATGAAACATTTTAAATTAAATATTTTTCTAATCTATAAAAAAAGTAAGTTTAAATATCATGTTAAATAAAACATTTTTTCCAAATTTATTTACAGCAGACTATAAAAATACAGGAAAAAAGTGTCGGCTTCAGCTGTGCTACAGTTTTTTAGGGTAATTAACTTAAACAGAAAAAAAAACGTCTTTTGGGACGAATTTAATTGTTTAAAAGAGTATTAAAAATATTAGATATGTAATTTTAATTTGCCTTTTTTTATTGGTGCCCATTATGTTACTACTTTTCGACCCCAAAAAATCTGACCTTAATAATGGATTTAAAATAATTTTAATTCGTTTTCAAATTGAAAATAAGCTAACATTTTGGAGCATATCGCATAAATGCGTTTTGGCTTCCTAGCCTAAAAAACGCTAAGCAGTGCCTGCTTAAAACCCGACCCGTGCTCTTTATGAACTCCCTAGCTGTTTGAAGGTGTTTTTCCCGAAAGTTAATGCGATATGAAAGAAATATTTTTAGCCCCAAGTTTTTTAATATTTTACCTCCTCCTCTTTAGAATATTTTGTAATCGGTTTGAAGGTGTTTTTATCGACAAATATTTTTAAGTGGCTTCAAGGCGTTAATAAATAAGTAATCTCCAGGTTTTTTTTATCGCCAAGCAAATGTATACCCCCCTTAAAGTGATTTGAAATAATTCCCCGAGTTAGATTATTAACAAAAAGCAAGTTTACTAAATCATGTTAAATCAGACATGTTTTCAAAATTTTGTGTAATATATATATATATGTATATTACAAACTGTTGTTCTCATTTATTTACAGTATACTACTGTTAGAATATTCGACTAGGGGCCTCTCGTTCCTGGTTTGATACTGGCCCTCGCCAAAGCGTATGAGTAGCTCAGAGATCTGTGTCGTAGAGTAATGAGCTGATGGTAGGTGTAGCATCCACCTCTGACGCTAAGAAACAATCCCCTTGGTCTAGTGAAAAGGGGATACACTCCCTTGCTGTATGACTGATACGACTTTAGAAGACCGATGACTTTACTTTAATGACTGGAAGCAAATAAATTTTGACAAAAATCTTTTTATGGGTTTGGGATTGGTGATGAAATATCTTAAGATGATACAGCTATATTTTTCTAAAAGAAAAAAAAAACAACAAAAAACAGCGTGCTTAAATTAGAAATTAATATGGATATAATAGTCGCTGCAGAAACACCAAAAAGGAAAGGTAATATATAAAAAAAAATTTAAGTAAGTTATCATATAAAAGTGTATTACGTTTTCTTCCTTCAATATGGCGTAAACTAATCATGTGACGTATTTTTGATCGTACCATAAAATAAAATATTTTAAAAAAATTCAAAAGTGCCTGACATTTTTTATTAGAATATTTAAAAAATCTAAATCTTCAGGATTGTTTAATGTCTTTTAGTTAAAATAAAAAAGCATATATAAATATTCTAATTTTTGTTTGTTGGAAATGAATATATTAAAATAAAATGAAAAACTGGAAAAAAATACTTTAGCAGATTGAAGGCATTTTTATCGAAAAATTATTTTTTAGTGGTTTTATGGCATTAAAAAGTAAGCCATATTTGTATCGACAAGTAAATGCAATATTTTTGTAAATAAAAAAAAAAGAAGGGGTTAAAATATTTACATTTACTTGCCGAAAAAAGACTGGAGTGGGTAAAATAATCGCAATTAACTTTTCGGGAAAAATGCCGTAAGTGCTGATTTTTTTTTTTCAGCAGGCACCGCATCAGATCGGTGACTTCGCTCGTAGGTGGAAATAGTTTCGTAGTATTCGTCTAGACGCGAATAGCGCCGTATAAACCCGACCAAAAATTTTACATCACTCAAAAATAAAGACGGTTTTGAAATAAAATAACTGATGCGTTAAAAATTCTTTCATGATAAATCAACATTGAAAATTTCATTAAAAAATCGGCTATCCCCAGATTTTTTGTTAATTTCTATTCAATTTAGAATGTGTTTTGTAAAATAGGGATTTACCGTTTTTGGCAGAACCTAGAATAAAATGTATTAAAAATGAATTAAAAAAATGTTTTTTTTTAACACATCCTCATAATGTAACTACTTTTCGGTTAGGTGCATATCGGAATAAATACGCCCTTGACCATCTGCCTTAAAACACTAAGTCGTGCCTGCTAAAAAATCGACCCGTGGTACTTATGGAATCCCTAGTTGTTTAAAGGTATTTTTCATGAAACGTTAATGGATAAAGTGATATTAAAGCGCCCCCAAGTTTTCTCGACATGTAAATATGTTACAAATTTAAAAATTTTTTTTAGCGATTTGAAAGCATTTTTATAGATCTAATAACTTTTAGCGGTTTGAAAGCGATAAAAGTTAACGTCACCCCCAAGTTGTTTTTACGAACAAGTAAATGCAAATATTCTTTTTTCTTTTATTCAAACAACCGTAAAAAAAATTAGTAAATATGACCGTTTCGAAAACAAAATATATTAAATAAAATCAAGTAGAAAAAAAGAAAAGAAAAAATGTTGCCTAAAATAGAGCTAAAACACAAAATTTAACTAGCATTCTGTTATAATTTAAAAACTTACCGCAAAATAAATTTCACTACACTACGAGCTACAAAGACCGTTTTCACTCTCATTCTACTTATACATAGAGAGGGTGAGAGTAATGTAGAATGAACAGAGAGGGACGGGTAAATGTTTGACTTAATTGCTAATTGTGACTATTAAAACCAATTTAAGATGGAATTTTTTCAAACCATTTATTAGCCTGAAACCAAGGAATATTTTAGTATAATTCTGTATCATTAAACTGATAGAAAAAAATCCTTAGGGAAATAAAAAGTTGTTTATCTCAGCTTTAGTATAATAGTAGAAGATATATATTGGCCAGCTCAGCCACTCGTGCAGATGCAGATTCTTTTTAAATTGTAACTACACCATCGTCTTTAGTGGATAGATGGATGCGACAATGTGGTGTGTGTGTGTGTGTGTGTGTTGTGTGTGTGTGTGTGTGTGTGTGTGTGTGTGTGCTTCTGTTGATATTATTGGAATTCTCATTACACTGTATGAGATCATCTTTTTGAGATTTAGTTTATTAGTTTTAGATTTTTGGGAAAATTAGAAGGAAAAAGAAAAAGAAAGTAGAACCAATACTAATTAAGTTAGGTATACAATCTTATTAATATCGAACGTAGTACAACATTTCCATCGGTAATTTTTTTACCTATTAGGTTGTTTCGAATCATGTATATAAAGACATAACCATAAAGGATTTTAAAAAAGAAAAAAAAGGAATAGAATTCGAAATAAATTTGATTCATAAGGATAAAATAATTGGTGTTTGTATGGAGAAAGAATTAATTAACGTCTAATAATTGTATCTATTTAAAACAGTTTATTTAAGAAAAGGATAGATTGAGAAGAAAAACCCGGGTTCATGAATATTTTCAAAAAAGGAAATGATGCTAAACGGTTATAAACCTTTTTTATAGACATTTCTCATTTGCTGTTAATTTGAAAAAATATCCATCACTGTTCCAGACAACCTTTTCCATTCTAATGGTCCCAGGTGAAGGGTTTGAATAAGAACTGAAACTTTTTATATTTGACTCTTTAATAAATTGAACAAATTTTTTGAATACTTTTTTTCTACATAAAGTCTGATTTATTACCATATTTTACTTAAAATATATACTAATATGCTTCGGGCGGGTGTAAAAATGTTAAGATTAAAGAGTCAATATTAAAAAGTTTCAGTTCTTTATCAAACGCTTCACCTGGACATTAGAATGGAAAAAGTGTTGTCTGAAGCAGTGATTGGATATTTTTTTCAAATTAACAGCAAATGAGAAATTGTATAAAAAGGTTATAACCGTTTAGCATCATTTCCTTTTTGAAAATATCATGACCGGTTTTCTTCTCAACTATTCCTCTTTCTTAAAATAACTTGTTTATAATAGATACAATATATAGACGTTAATTAATTCTTTCTCCATACAAATTCACACAATTTATTTATCCTTATGAATCAAATTTATTCGATTCTATCCTCTTAAAATCCTTATGTTATGTCTTATATACATGAAATTCGAACAACCTAAATAGTAAAAAAATTAGATGAATGTTTGTACATACGTTCGATATTAATAAGATTATACCTAACTTAATTACGTATGTCTACTTTCTTTTTCTTTTCCTTACTAATTTTCCCCAAAATCTAAACTAATAAACTAAAAAATCCAAAAGAATGATTACTACAGTGTAATGAGAATTCCAATAATAATCAACAGAAGGCACAACACACACCACACACACACACACACACACACACACACACACACACACACACACACATTGTTCGCAATCCATCTATCCACTAAAGACGATGGTGTTAGTTTTAAACAATTTAAAAGAATCTGCATCTGCACGAGTGGCTGAGCTGCCCAATAATCATCTTCTACTATTATACTAAAGCTGAGATAAACAACTTTTTATTTCCCTAAGGATTTTTTCTATTCAGTTTTAATGATACAGAATTTATACTAAAATATTCCTTGGTTTCAGGGCTAATAAATTTTTGAAAAAAATTCCATCTTAATTGGTTTTAATTAGTCACAATTAGCAAATTAAGTCAAACATTTACCGTCCTCTCTGTCAATCTACATTACTCTCCCCTCTCTATGTATAAAGTAAGAATGAGGTGAAAACGGTCTTTGTAAGCTCGTAGTGTAGTGAAATTTATTTTCGGTAAGTTTTTAAATTATAACTGAATGTAGTTAAATTTTGTGTTTAGCTCTATTTTAGCACATTTTTTTCTTTTCTTTTTTCTAAACTGATTTTATTTAATATATTTTGTTTCGAAACAGGTCATATTTACTTAACTTGTTTTTAAAAAAAAACGGTTGTTTTGAATAAAAATAAAAAAGAATATTTGCCATTTACTTGTTCCGTAAAACAACTTGGGCGGTGGTTTAACTTTTATCGCTTCAAACCGCAAAAGTTTAATTAGCTATAAAAATGCTTTCAATCGCTAAAAATATTTAAATTTGTAACATATTTACATGGTCGAGAAAACTTGGGGGCGCTTAAAATATCACTTTATCCCATTAACGTTTCAATGAAAAATACTTTTAAACAAACTAGGGATTCATATAGTACGCACGGGTCGATTTTTAGCAGGCACGACTTAAGTGTTTTAAGGCAGATGGTCAGGGCGTATTTATCGCGATAATGCACCTAAGCCGAAAAAGTAGTTACATTATGAGGATGTGTTAAAAAAACATTTTTTTAAATTCATTTTTAATACATTTATTCCTAGGTTCTGCAAAAACGGTAAATCCCTATTTTAACAAAACACATCTAAATGAATAAGAAATTAACAAAAATTGGGAAATAGCCGATTTTAATGAAATTTTCAAATGTTGATTTATCTAAAAATTGTGAAAGAATTTTTAAACGCATCAGTTTATTTTATTCAAAACCGTCTTTATTTTTTGAGTGATGTAAAATTTTGGTCGGGTTTATACGGCGCTATTCGCCGTCTAGACGAATACTACGAACTATTTCCAACCTACGAGCGAAGTCACCGATCTGATGCGTGCCTGCTGAAAAAAAAATCAGCACTTACGGCATTTTTCCCGAAAAGTTAAATGCGAATATTTTACCCACTCCAGTCTTTTTTGCGGCAAGTAAATGTAAATATTTAACCTCCTCTTTTAATTTTTTTTATTTTACAAAAATATTTGCATTTACTTGTGATACAAATATGGCTTAACTTTTTAATGGCGCCATAAAACCATAAAATATTTTTCGATAAAAATGCCTTCAATCTGCTAAAAGTATTTTTTTCCAGTTTTTTCATTTTATTTTTAATATATTCATTTCCAACAAACAAAAATTAGAATATTTATATATGCTTTTTTTATTTAACTAAGACAATTAAACATCCTGAAGATTTAGATTTTTTTTAAAATATTCTAATAAATGTCAGGCATTTTGAATTTTTTTTTAAAAATATTTTATTTATGGTACGATCAAAATACGTCACATGAATTAGTTTAGCCATAATTGAAGAAGAAAGTATACACTTTTTATGATAACTTACTTTTAAATTTTTTTTTTATATATACCTTTCCCTTTTTGGTGTTTCTGCAGCGACTATTATATCCATAATTAAATTCTAATTTAAGCACGCTGTTTTTTGGTTGTTTTTTTTTCTTTAGAAAAATCATAGCTGTAATCATCTAAGATATTTCAATCACCAATCCCAAACCCATAAAAGAATTTTTTTGTCAAATTTAATTTGCTTGCCAGCATTAAAGTAAAGTCATCGGTCTTCTAAAGTATGTATCAGTCATACAGCAAGGGAGTGTAAATCCCTTTTCACTAGACCAGGGGTTGTTTTCTTAGCGTCCAGAGGTGGAGTGCTACACTACCATCAGCTCATTACTCTAACGACACAGATCTCTGAGCTACTCATACGCTTGGCGAGGCCAGTATCAAACCAGGAACGAGAGGCCCCTAGTCGGAATATTCTACAGTAGTATACGTAAATAAATGAGAAAAACAAGTTTTGTTATATAACATATATATATATATTACACAAAATTTTGGAAAAACTGTCTGATTTTAACAAATGATTATAAACTGCTTTTTGTTAATAATCTAACTCGGGAATTATTTCAAATCAACTTTAAGGGGGTATCTTTTGCTTGGCGATAAAAAAAACGCTGGAGATTACTTATTTATTAAGCTTGAAGCATTAAAAATATTTGTCGATAAAAACACTTCAAACCGATTAACAAAATATTCTAAAGGAGGAGAGGGTAAAATATTTAAAAGACCTTGGGGCGTAAAATATTTCTTTCAATATGCATTAACTTTTGCGGGAAAAACACCTTCAAACAAGCTAGGGAGTTCATAAAGAGCACGGGTCGGTTTTAAGGCAGGCACTGCTTAGCGTTTTAGGGCTAGGAAGCCAACACGGCATTATGCGATATGCTCCAAAATGTTAGCTATTTTCAATTTGAACGAATATTATTTAAATCCATTATTTAAGGTCAGATTTTTTGGGGTCCGAAAGTAGTAACATAATGGGCACCAATAAAAAAGGCAAATTAAAATTACATATCTAATATTTTAATACTCTTTTTAAACAATTAAATTGTCCAAAAGACGTTTTTTTTCTGTTTAAGTTAATTACGCCTAAAAACTGTAGGACAGCTGAAGCCCGACACTTTTTTCCTCTGTATTTTTTAATAAGTCCCTGCTGTAATAAATTTGGAAAATGTTTATTTACATGATTATTAAACTTACTTTTTTTATAGATTAGAAAAATATTTAATTTAAAATGTTTCATGTTGAGTAAAGATGTGGAATTTATTCAAATGCTGCAAACGTTGACTCCCCCACCTAGATTGCACTGCTTGGACCCTAATATGGCGTCTAGAGAATAAGCTAGGGAACTAACTTCAGAATGGCAGTACGTAATTTTTAACAAGTTGTGAAAGCAACTGTATAGCTACTTGCCACTTTCACACGAACATCCGAGTAACATGAAACAAGGCATGCTGGACACTGCAGGAGATTGAGGACAAACTCGTCAGAGATATTTTCTATGGAAACGAACATACAGGGACGCCACTGTGGACGCGTTGACCAACTCTTGCAGATACTGATGCTGTGCAGAGGACTTAATGAGAGCAAAATAAATGATAGGGTAATGTTGGCGAGAGATTGTCATGAATATCCATCATTAAAATCCTAATTACCGTGTAATTAGAAATAAAGTAACTAAGTGATCCTTCTCTTGTTTTTTTCTTTGCTCAAATGAAAATGTTTACTCGGGGTTTAAATAACTTATTTGGAACAAGTTTTGGAAAACTTAAAATGAATGAAATTATTTTATCATGTGCTTTTTCCAACAATATAACGTGGGTTCAATGGGTGACCCAAAATGAGTCCGTTTTTCTAGTATATATATATATAATATATATATATATATATATATATATATATATATATAATAATTATATATTACTCTATTTGCTATTTTTATACTTGCAAACGATACAACCATACAGTGCCAATTTAAAAAAGTAATTTTATCAATAGGAAGCCGGAGAAATTGAAAAAGAAAATGTTCGATTCATCAGAACAGTTTTAAAAAACTCTCCAAAAATGACGCGGCAAACGAAAAGTAATCGAAAGAGCAAACTACTAAAGTGCACAATGCCCTAAGTAAGAGCATAATATAGAAAACCTAAATTGAGTCATACACTATTTATGCTGGTTTCAACAAAAGGGTCTTCAAGGATCAATACGGGACTAAAGATGTAGGGTATAGGAGCACGTAAAAAATTAGTGGAGCGAGTAATATATATATATATAATATATATATATATATATAATAACGCTCCATAATTAATATATACTAGAATATTAATTAGCGGATCAATATATATATATATATATATATATATATATATTATATATTATATCTTTAATTGTTGTCGTATGCTTCTCGTAAGTATATATATTTGCATTTATTTAGGTATATCTATCCTTTATGGGAGGTACATATATCATTTGGGCATTGTGTGAAGCATTAAAGAAAAATGTATATATATATAAATATATATATATATATATATATATATGTGTGTGTGTGTGTGTGTGTGTGTGTGTGTGTGTGTCTATTGTACCTGCTGCGTACCTATCCCAACCTCATTTAATCTTTATTTCTAAAAGAGAGCCACCGTAGCACCCGATCCTTTTAAAAGGAGCTCGCTCCTTTTTCCGTCCCATCTATGTCCTACATACCCGGTGAAATAAAAATCAACAATTTCTAACTGTACTTTCAATATAAATTACTCACTTTACGATTTAAAAATGACACAACTAAAATAGCAATAATTTAGGTTTGGTTTTATTAAATTAAAAAATATATATAACCCTTAAGTGAAAAGGAGGGGACATTATATAATTGGAGGGAATGGGGAGTGTGTAACTGAGAAGGTGTGAATCCTGTCATCCTACAGCAATAGGTTAACAGTACCATACTCTTCTTCTACAAGGATATTTTTGGTTTTAAATAACCCATGAAAAAACAAAAAAAACTAAATATAGATAAAAATTAGAGGCCACAACCACAACCCGGTGGATACTTTTGATCGCTCCGTCTGTAGAATATCATAGCTAGTCTAAATTACCGTCGAATTGGTTAAGACAAGGCAAACAAAGGAGCCGTAAACTTAATACGGATCTTAACTTGTTGCAAAACCTACTGCTGAATGCCAGAGCATTTATGAAAACCTCATAACAATAGAAACCAAGCAGACAATCAGGAACTCAAGAAATGGAATCCACCGAAAACATGAATGGACTATTCTTGAAGTTCCATAAGTACCAGCTGTTTTGGGCACTTGTTCAGTTGTGCTCAGCCAGTTGCTGTTGCCAAACCAACTTACTGACGGCGACGGACTTTAACAGGCCGAGTTGTCGGAGACTCTCCTAATCATCAATACCGAATTAGGATTGATGGATCAGGTGTCACCTGTGTCTGTGAATATCCACGCCTAAACAAGAGCGCCTCCATTTGGGTTTTGGCGACTGCTTGCGTAATTCCTTTTCATACGCTTCATCTTTGAATGATGGGTCGCTCAATCCACAATACAAATATAAAATCTAAATTTCGCATTGCATCTGTTACGATTTTTGTGGCCATCCTTAGCTTCAAGCAAGAGCACTGTCAGCGGAGATCCTCGTGTTAGCAGAGCGCGATCCTTATGAAGAAACCTTTGGTTGCTCCTGGTGTCCTTAATATTGGGTATGATCCTTTGGTTGTTCCTTGGTGTTCCTCAAAGTTTGTAGGTCCGTTCGTCATGTCGAATAAATGGGACGGCTGTCAATTACAGGGGATTAAATAGTTAACTAACCCCGTATTCGGGCTGTTGATTGGCTGAGGTTTAAAAGGCATGTGACCTCACTTGGTCTATAATTTAAGTGGTGGATTGCAGCACACCTTATATCCAAAATAATCCAACAGCATCAATATAAATTTAACAAATAAATACCTCGTACAAAAAGTTAATTGAAATGACCATTACTTAGCTTTAAATGGAGGCGTATGGTGTAAATAGTTAGAGTCGTGGAGATGGACTTGTCGACGCCGAGTTTGAATCCTGGACGAGGCTTGGTTAGCATTTTCAAACATAGCGGCTAATGAACCCTTGGGAAAATATATTCATCAACTATTCCTCCCTTCCACCTATGGGTAAATAATAGGGCAGACTGGGCTCTTTAACCTTAGCTAGGTAACCAGTGCCTAGAAAGAAGGAAAACTCCAAATTCAAGCCTGTTAAACTTCGGCTTAAGAAATTGACCTTGTGTCCATCCGCTCGTGCGGAGGGGTTTGGTAATATATATATATATATATAATATATATATATATTTTGATACGCTACAATTTTTAAATGAAAAACGTTGAGTTTTACTTAAAAAAAATATGTTTTTTATTTATTATTATTCAAGAATTATCTAACAACTTGTAAACATATAGATACTGATATCCATGAAGAATTTTTTAGATAATAAAATATTTTATCAACAGAAAAATTCCTATTCACACGTAAGGAGACACTTTTAGAAATTAAATTATGTTATCTAAATAGGGCATTGTTATAAAAACCAACAAAAAAACATTGAAACAATTTTTCAATCTTGTAAAAAATAAACCCAGAAAACTTGTATATTAATTTTATCACAAGTTCTTTTATACATTGTTGGTTCCGTAAAATACGTCGCTTCTATATGTGGGAGTTTAAGAAGAGAGAGAGAGAGAGAGAGAGAGAGGAGAGAGAAGAGAGAGGGGGGGAGGAGGAGAGCGAGAAGAGAGGAAGAGAGAGAGAGTTTCTTTGATTGACGTAGCAATTACGTTTTTGGTGTTTATATTCAAACAGACGTCCTATGCACCAACTACTCTACAGCAAGACCCAAAGAATTAATCTCCGATGGGAAAGACGAATAGAAGATTACCAGATATCCTTATTCTCTCTCCACCAGAGTGCTACGTCAACAAACTTGATTTTATATAAGGAAGGGTATTTATATTGTTAGACATTCTAAGTTTTCGTTCATTTATTTGTTTTTGTTAGCCTTAGAATATCTGCTATATTAATTGTTGGTATCCATCCGTCTATTAGAAACGATGGTGTTGTGTCCAAAGAATTGTGGACTCACGTAGCATAGGCGGGTTGATATGGAGGATGAACTGTCACCCAAGCAGCAGGCCCTCCTCTCCACACTGCCGTTGTGGTCCAAAGGAAAGGGGGAGTAACAATGCGGTTTAGCAACAATATTGTCGCATGAGTTGCTGGATAGCGCTGAAGTTCAGCATCACACCACCTTAGGGACTCCAGATCCGGATTTGATTTCGGGGTTTTTATTGGAATGATGTATATAGCCGCCTGACAGCAGAGGTTTTATAAAGATTTTCCTTGGTCTAATGGATTGCTCGTTCAAGGCTTAGAAGCCCCAACTGGCCATTTATGGGGCATTTTTATACTGAGTTTTTAAGTTCCCGAACTCCTATAGGTATACGGTGTGGATGGCGTGTGACTCTACTGGAGCTCTATGGCCTTTGCAGCTCTTGTTCTTAGTGATGCCGGGTGTCCCAAACACCTATCTCATCAGACAAGCCGATGTATGCCTGAATATTGCGGAGCCGTTTAGTCGCATACAACTCGACTGTAGATCACAGTAGTATAGTTTACATTGTACTGCAGTAGCAGGTAAGAAAACCTGTTATCCTGACGCTGACTGAGCTAGATTTAAATACAAACTATGCCAATATATGCACCCTCCCGGGTGGGCAAGTATTTATGTAATACAAATAATTATTTCAAATTAGAAAAAGCCAATAAAACTAAATAAGATGGATAAAAAAAATTGAGAACAGAGGCGGAGGTATAATCGAAAGAATAAAACACTGAAACTACTCTTCCATCATTCCCGTCTTTATTGCTTAAATTTTCTAATTCAACTATTTAGTTAAATTGTAGGTCAACTAGATAAATTACAGTTAGTTCTTCTTGCTAATGGATTTTTTAAGATTTATTCGCAAGATTTTTGCTCATAATGTTATTAAAATAAAACCAAACATTAGATAGATCAATATATAAGCACATATTTATAATATGCAAGGTTCATTGCATAATTTTTGTTGTCTCGATCTCCATCAGGGCCTTCCTGGGGGTGTGCAACCTTGATGTTTAAATATCAATATGCAAATTAGCGCTTCCCTATTCACCACTGTAGAACCGCTATTTTGTTGTAATATAAAATACAATTGATGTTATTAGAATGTAGATATGGCAGCAGTATAATAGAATGTTAAAACCAATTTATTAAATAATGTTGAGGGTTTAATAATAAAAATAAATATCCTGAAGAATGTAGCGTAAATAATCTAATACAGTTGTGACTGTGAAGAGTAATAGAGTTTCGGTTACAGCAGAAAAAGACACCCAACTCCTCATTATACGATAAGATATCATTATCTAAGAAAAGATTTGAAAAAGCTGATATAAAATTTCAAGTTTGAGGAAATAAAACAGAACCGGAAAATATCTCATTTGATATGGTTTGATATTTTCCGCAAAATGTCATCATTCGACGAACAGCCATATAAGTTCACCAATTTTTCAGCTGTCCTCTCTTTCTGGATATTTCATTTGGGATCAGTGTAATAAACATTTCCTATTTTTTTCATTTGTTGTAGAAAATGATTATTGCTTGAATTTTATGGTAAGTGTGGTGTTAGCTTGGCGTTAAATTACGTACTGTGGGTCTTAACACCCGCCTCTATAAAAAAAAAGAAAGAAAATCATTTCTTCTAACAGTTTGTGACGAATTGAAAAAATGGAACTCAGGTAGTGAGTGTCAAAAAACGGGATGGTCAAGGGAGATGCTATCGCTTGAATAAGTATTAATAAAAAGATGTTTGTCTTCGATTTCACTTACCGTGACGACTTCTTTTCAAGAAAGAAATAATTAAGTGGGGAAAAAACTGTAATGATTTGTTGGGGGGTGGTGGTTGGATTGTAACAGCAAGGGGGGGGGGGGGGGTGTCAAAATCCCTGTTGGATTATCTTTTAAGAAGCCGAAGAAGTTTTTGTTTTATTGGTTCTTGTTGGTTTTTTTTTTTCTCGAACTCAGATTTTTAAAACACCTTTTTTTAAAATACTTTTTTTTAAATCTAAACACCAATAGATGGGACTTTTAAACAGTTGATTACCCTCCAGGTCAGAGTGGACCTTGGAGTAATGGCGATTAAATGGTTTCGTTTTTTTTTGGTGTTGTTTTAACGGTCATATCAAACCTCGTAGTGGGTCATTTAAGTGCCGATAGTTTTTAAATAAATTAATCTTAATCACACACATTTTTTATAATAGCTTTTTCATTTAATCACCCATAGATGGACCCTAACAGGTACTTACCACTTCCAGGTCCAGGATGTGATCAGTGGAGTAGGGGGATGAAGGGGGTGCTGTCACATTCCCCAGGCCTCCAAACTGAAATCGTGCACCATCAGATAGAGTTTAAGACACCATTCCCGAGGACATGTAGACCTCAGCCATGCGCCTTCTATGCACCGCGATATCGATAAAAAAGAGTTGGGTTTTACCAGAGAGGGCAATAGGGGTGGGTCAATCAGTATAGGGTGCTAAGGGATTGACGTGACCAGCCGATTGATCGTAGACGCCCCTCACGACCGCCCGTCCTAGCCTAAATAAGGTTCTAGTGGAGTGTTGCGTCATGGACTGCTCATCTCATTAACTCCGTCCTTAAAGTCAATCACAGGGCCACCCACGGCCAACTAGGTGGCCCCATTGGGGGAGTCTTACCCCTCTGCAGAGGTGCAGTTAGTCGGCACTTTTTACATCACAGCCGACAGGGCGGGTTGGTAGGAGTGGGTTGGTTGAATTGAACAGTTTTGGGTTTATTTTAAGCTGAAGACCTGTTTGTTGATCACTCTTGGTTGGATATTGAATTTGTCTCTCTCGTTAACTCAATTTTTTAAAGCAAACACTTTTTAATACTTAGTTTTAAAAAATCTATTTAACGCATGAGATGTGGACTTTAACAAGGTTAATTACCTAGCGCCAGGATCAGAGTGGAACCTGTGGAGTAATGGCGAATAAATGGGTACTCTACATTCCTAGTGCACAGGAATTAAGAATTCCGCGCACTATATATCAGTTTAACGTAATACCGCAGGACACTGAAACCTCAGCTACCGCCTTCTAGCTAATATATATATAAAAAGGGATTGAGAGGTGCCAACACAGGGCGTATAGTGTTTGGACATGATCATATAGGGGCTGAGGGTCTTTGATGTGACCAGACGATTGATTCGGAAAGGGGACTCCCCGACAACCGTGTAGTTCTAAGTCTAAGAGACAAGTGAAGTATGTATGTCAGTGACTGCTCAGCCAACCAGGATTTCATCATTAAGGCGACTCGAATTCGCAACCGCACAGCCCAACTAGTGGTTCCCATTGTGGGATGTAGTATACTTCTTTTGCAGAGTTGCAATCAGTGTATTCTAAAGCCCACAGCCGTAGGGTGAGTGTGTCTGTAGAAGACGTGGTGGGCGTTTCACACACACACAACACAGCACACAGCAAACACAAACACATATATATAATATAGTATATATGATATATATATATAATATAATATATATATTATATATTATATATGAGACGATGAAGGATTGAATAAATCCGCAAAATATCGGTTGAAAATGGAGGAAATAGTGGTTAAACAACAATTCAGCAACTAAATTCAATTGATATTGAATTCGTCTCGTTGTTTAGTTCGGAAGTTTTTTTTCAAAGATTTTATTGAGACAAATGGCTTTTACATTCTGTTTATACGAGAAAGGTAAGTTGGGTAAGGTGTAAGAAGCATTTTGTCTCAAGTAAAATTTTGAAAAGGCTTCGCTAAAGACGAGCCAAATAGCAATTGAAATTTAGTTGAATGTGTGTTATATCCACGTTTTCCTTCTATATTCAACCAGCAGCACACCACACACACACACACTACACAGCAACACACATATAATATATATATATATATGATATATAGTATATCGCTTTAAACTCAATGCATTTCCTTTAGATGTGGCTTTTGTCAAATCAATACTTAATAATTATATTTAGTTTTATTTTTCATCTTCCTATTTCATCTGGGTCGTCAGTTTGTACGAACAACAAGAAGCCTCCAGAGACCAGCCGCCATCAACCACAAAAATTCAAATCGACCTTATACCACAACCTATAGCATTGATGATTGCAATAAATAATACTGTGTTTAGTACTGTAACCAGTGACGTGTAAGTATAACACTCAAGATGTATCATGTTCTATTTTGTATTAACGCTATTTAGCCTCCGCAACACACCTGTCCACGACAACATACATATGAGATAATGTACATGAATAAAAATTCAATGGGTACGACAAGAATAGAAAAGAGAAAGAAACATGCTTTTATTAGCTAAGCACTTCAAGGTGTGGTTGGCTTAATCGTGCCCTCTGATAAGAACTATATATATAATATATTATATATTATATATAATAACATCCCAGCTTCCTGAATTCGAATAAAGCTTAAGATGGCTATGGAATTGAGACTTCGCGGCCTCGATGGTTTAGAAAAGAGTTAGACGAGGTAACAAAAAAGAAAGATTGGGGTTAGCACGAAGAAAAAATAAAGGCAAAGCCCAGTCCATGACCAAACATACATCAACGGTGCAGAAAAAAACACCAACACCCAACACTAATCCCACAATATCCGTTAACCCTAACCCAACTCGCGCTCGCAATTATCAATCTACTCCAGTAGTCGGCTCGCACGGTCCCGTCGTCTTAGGCTCACTAGAGCGTAAGAATCCGATTTTGGATGGATTCTTCGTCTTAACTCTATAACGGAGGAGTTCAAAATGAAAGAAGAGATTATAATAATATTAATGGATTTAAGGCAATTACAATGCGTTATAAAAGAATAAAAACAAAGATGTTATTGTTTGTCTTATCGATTTCAAAAGAAAACTTTCTCCAGAGGACGAAATATCAGATATTTCGTTTCTGAAAATAAAGTTTTCCTTTGAAAGTCGAAAGAACAAAATCGTTTCTTTGAAATCGATAGACAAAATTTCTTTGAAGATCGATAAAGATCGAAAAATAAAACAGTCTTTTTGTTTTTTATTTTTATACGCATTGTAATTGCCTTCAACACCATTAATATATATAACAACTTAAAAATGCTTCCAAGCAAATTCCAAATTACTTTTAAAAGAAAGATTAGTCAAACCTGATAACCTCACGAAAAATGAACTATTCTAGTAAGGAGAAGAATCACGCCCAAGGCAGACAGGTTTGGGCACCCAAGTGAATTTAGGGCCACAACCCAGGCAAAGCAGCTCTAGCAGAAATGCCATATGGGTGTCCTCATCATCGTCAGGAATGTAAATGGCTTTTTGCATGACTTGTCACTGCGGCTGTGGAAAATCTACAACAGAACAAGGACATCTCCTTCCTGACCAGGAACGTATGCAGGGGCTTGGGACCGCTTGTGTATTTCATATTCCCATGCTACGTGCCACCTTCCACGAAATTCACCACAGGTAAATTTATATTTGGTTGGAAGTCGGCCAACCTTTACCCCAGGGTGAATGCCAAGTAACAGAAACAGAACAGGATAAGGAGAAGAAAGATGATTACAGGGAGACTAGCTGGAAGAGGAATCTCCCCCACCCCACAGAAGAGTGTTGGCTCTACTTCGAAATTCGATCGAGCTATCTCTGGAAAAGAAAATGTTTTAAGTCTACTATCTTAAATATGAAATGAAAAAAAAATCCATGCGTTATCACAATTAGTAAATCAAATCTCTATTATTTGCTCAGAAAAATCAAGCCTGGTGATATTTTTGTGTATATTTATGATATTTAACTTTGCGTTAAATCTGTTTTATTTTCGAGTTTCCTCCGGAGCATTACAATATACACCACAAATGCCTTTATACATGTTATGGTAATAACTAGTCAGAAAACTTGGATATACTCCAGTAATGATTAATTTAATTATTACGTACTTTGATAATCTTGTAAGAGCTATTTGCAAATTAGTTATCGTTGAAAGATATAAATAAATCTGGTAAAGTTCCAGGCAGCACTTAACCACCTCATGCCTGGTCATCGGACGCTATTTAATGATTCTTACCGGTCC
>JALAJA010000662.1:0-23616 GCA_023376005.1 Doryteuthis pealeii | reverse complement strand
GTACTCCCACTCCAGGTCTCTTTGGCAGAGTAATGGCATGAATGTAACTTTCATTTCCCATATCTCTAGAACTTGGGAGCCTCACCATGCAGGACGCAGTTTAGTGTCCCTACCTAGGAAAAACCCCAAAAACTCAGTAGAGGAGGGTCTTGACCTTTCTGCAAGGGATTAAATTTGTGTATTCTAAAGTCCTGTCAAGGGTGGAGAAAAAGGGAAAGAACCAGAAAAAGATATTAAAATGTATATGCATGGTTCTCAACGAGGTTCTGGCTTCCTGAGGATATATTAATTTTAGGTAAGCAAAAAATAATCATAAAATGGAATAGGATTTTAAACCCATCAATATTTTAGGGGAACGGGTCTACCATAGTAAAATTGTTGTTTGTTTACTGATTTAAATAAACTGGCATATCAACCATCAGGGGTTATGTCATGCTACCGGTTAAGGGATCCGTAGTTAAAACAAGGTTTTAACAACGCACTGGTAATCATCTACCTAGGCTCTCTCTCACACACACACCCCATTGGTGTTTTGAGTAATACCTTTTACATTAATTAATGGAATTTTTATGTCACTCTTACCAGGTTTCATCACTGATAGATTATAAAAATTTTGTTGTATTTTCATATATAATTAGATAACAAAACACTTGGGGCCACCTTGTAGTGCTTAGAAAGAGAACTCAGATTCAAGAAATGGTTTGTTTTGTGCACCTACATCATCCCATAGCAAAAGAAACCTGAAGCCACCCATCAGATCAGTTTACATCATAACTGACAAGCCCTTTGGGGGTGTTACCCCCTCTACGAGATAAGTGTTTTAGCCTTGTCAACTTGGTGGAGGAAAAACAAGAAAAAAAAGTAAGGTAGTATAGACTACCTAGTCATCTCAGAGTCTGTCTGTCTGTCCAAGTTGTGTTGAATAATACTTTATGCCATCATAATATAAACTTTTTATTCCCTCTTACTTACCAGGTTTCATGACTGATAGATATAAAAGTTATGTTGTATTTCATATTAAATTAGATAACAAAAACAGTTGGACACTGCTTGTAGTTACAGAAAGGACTCATATTCAAGATATAGTTTCTTTTATGCATATATATATCATGATGAATGGGAGAGGGATAGAAAGCATATGCTTAAGTCAAAAACAATTTTACAAAAATAGCACAAATTTTTTTTTCTTCTTTTAAACACCAACTGAGTAAGATTTATTAATATTCATTCAAAAGAATGACTTGAAAAACGTGTACATACTTAAAGTAAGTGCCTAAGTAAATTATAAAATGTGTGGAAAAATACTTTAATAACATAAATTGAAAAAAAAAAAATAAATAATAAAATTTTCCTTTTTATCCTCCATTTTTGTTAAAGCAATTTTACTGATTATCTAAATGACATTCTGATATTCCATATTATTTTTCAGGATTCAAATTTTACAAAAATCAATAATAAAAAAAAAAGAGAATCAATGAAAAAGGTTGTTTTTGATCATTCAGTTGGATCTAGTAATTATCCAACAAGAATTAACCTTATTCTGAAATCCAGCAATTCTTTAGATGATCTGCTATCATTAGAATGATTCCCCAGTCATTATAGTATCACATGCTGTCATTGGAATAAGCATAACAATTGATTATAATTAGCATTTCTGATATTTGCTTCAGCTTTCAAGTATGCTTTCCTTAAATCTTTTCATAGCTTTAATAAGGTTTTCAATAATATTTTTTTTTTTACCCAACTTCATAATGCAAGATATGCATTTTGTTTAAAACAGCTTTTAGAATTTTATATTTAAAAAAATGAAAAAGTCTGAACAGATTTTTCCTAAGAGCAAAAAATAGAAAGAAAATAATAATAAATTAAAAATTTAATAGAAACAATTAACCCTCTCTATCATAGTGAAGAAATGATTTTTATTTAAAGATTTTAATTGTTTTTAGTACTAAGACTATAAATAAGGCTGTAATCAACAAAAAAAAAAATACAATTTTCTATTATTAGAGTGCAGGGCTGTGGAGTTGGAAACAAAGGTTTCACTGGAGTCAGAGTTGATTAAATCAATACTTGGACTTAGACTTAGACTTCAGTTGAATTTACACTTTCTATGACCCTAGTTTAGTCTGTAAAGTTATACAGTGCACACACTTTATAAATAGATTATAAAAAATCATGAATTTTTAATATTTTTAGCCATAATCACTTTATTATATAAAGTGGAGACGGAGTTAGAGCTGCCAAAAATAGATGAGTTGGAATCAGAGTCACAGATTTTGTGTCTCAACTCACAGCTCTGTTGGTGTATCAAAATTATTTTTGTTTCATGGTTCTAACTTCAAAGTCTATTTTATGTCCAAGTTATAAGTTTTAAACTTCTATGTTTATTTACTTTTATAATTTTAAAATATTAAATTTGATTATATATCATATATATATTATATATTATATATATATATATATATATCCAGTAAGAGAAAGAGGGACAAATACTATGTAAAATAACCAGTCTGAAGGCCAGGAATCTTTGCTCTGATTAAAGTGACAATACTAGAGAGTGACACATTGGTTTTATGGCATGTCAACCATTACTGGGTTATGTAATGCTAAGGTCATGCAATGAGGGAGACTGACTCAGCATAGCATCTTGATGACCTATAGATTATGGGAGAAGAGATGGGCACTGCCAAGAAACAGAGCATTGCTTCTGAGAGATACCATGAAGAAAAATCATTAAGTATGACATCTTGATGACCTAGAGGTTACTGGACATGTCAAAAAAATATTACCATGAAATAAAACTGAATATCCATAATTTAAGTCAAAATCCCCGCCTCTCTCTCTCTCTCATATATATATATATATAGTATATATTATTATATTAATATATATATATATATTGTGTGTGTGTGTGTGTGTGTGTGTTAATGAGTTATATATATTTACCAACCCTCCGCACAAACAGGATGTGACACAAGGTAAATTTCTTAAGCGGAGTCTAACAGGTTTGAATTCAGAGTTTTCCTTCTCCTAGATTGGTTACCTAGAATTGGTTAAAAAGCCCAGTCTGCCCTGCTATTCACCCATAGCTGGAGGGAGAATTGGATTCATACCTTTCCCAAGGGTATTAGCGCCATGTGAAATGCCAACAGCTTCGTCCAGGAATTGAACTCGCATTGACAAGTCCATTTCCTACGACTCTAACCATTAGACCACGCACCTCTTGTTAATGAGTTATATAGAGCAATCCTGATTATTTTAAATGTCAGATTCATTTTGCAGCCTTTAGTCTATTAGTTTAGCTGCCAGCATCCAATCCAAGATCATTCTTCCCTGCGTATTGATCCAATCATGAATATGGATTACAATTCAATGACTGATTTACATTAACATATCAAGACCTGCATGAAGCCAACCTTTCAAATGAACAACCCAAAAAAATGTCATGAACATAGATAACAGAAGACCACTAAATAGAAAATTAAAAGAAAAAAGAAACAACCTTACATGACTTTGCAGATGAGAAGACAACTTATAAGTTTCACCTTAATGCATGAAAAATTAATTGCATCCATTCAGAGTTAATTACAGCTCTAATTTTTTTTTTTTTTTTTTTCCTTTTATTTTTGATTTAATAGATTTTTGGGGTTTTCTATCTGAGGTAATAGATCTTAATGGTTAATTCTGCTGCAATCACTAGGAACCTAATTAATGAGTAAAGACTAATTAATTACAAAAAAAACATTATCTTGAGATTAAGAGGACTTGATTTTTAAGAATAATTACTGGACAGTTCTGGGCTCATAACAAATAGTTAAATGGATGTAATTTGTGAACTTCTGAGATTTTTTTTTTTCTAAATTCTCAAAAGTCATCATAAGTTCAATTGGTGCCGATAGGTAAAATGTTACAAAGTACAAATGAGTTGTTATTTTGTCTTAATTTTTAGATGAGCCTTGATAATTTGCATTATTAGGATTTTTCGGACTATTGTCCTCATCTTGATTGTTATATACACAATGTTTCGGCCAATGTGCTCTCTGGCCTTCTTCAGACAAGAAGGTTCCTGAGTTCAACAAGAAACACCTGAAAAAGACCCGAATGCACATTGGCCAAAATATTGTGTATCTAACAATAAAGATGAGGACAACAGTCTTAATAATACAAATAAATTGGTTGGTTGTATTTTACGGCATGTCAACCCTGGGACTAATACTCTTGGAAAATGTATGTACCCCATCAATCTTCCACAGCTATGTTAAATAGTACCACTACTGTTCTTCTACAAGGATTGTTTAGTATCAAATAACCATCAAAGTTGATATTCCATTTAAAACAAAGAAAAAGATTGTGGTCATTACTTTGTGTATGTTATTGTTCACCATATTATTTTCAAATTCAGAGTATTTTTGAACTATTTCAGATATTTCCGTATATCAAACCATAATAATCCACTATAAAACTTTTTCTTAGATTAGAAACACATTCAAACCACAATATAACTTTAACCACAACTAAGAATTCATGAAACTACAACAAAGAAAAGAACAGAAATCTAAACTACAACAATTATTAACTCTGGATTTAAAATGTCCAAGGTTGTAGCTAGGTGGAAATATACATGAGGGAATTTGATCCAACGTGCAGATGTTATAAGAAAGAATCTAATCGACTGGAACATGCATTTGGTGCGGGGAGATTCGGAAGTGGGGTAATGGATGCTGCTTGCTAGAGACGCCAAAATGAGTTCTTATTGTAAATCGTTGAATGAAATGATGAATTATCATTACAAGTTAAAGACTCACCTCATAGGTAGGATTTTAAACTTATACCACTAAACTACGGAGGCGTTTGTGTGTAAGGGTTAGTGTTATTGAAAATGGACACGGCAAGCAGAGTTCAAATCCTGAACGTGGCTGCTTACATTTCACTTAGTGAGAAATAATACTCTTAGGAAAGGTATGAATCCAACAATTCTCCCTCCAGCTATGGATTAATAGTAGGGCAGATTGGGCTCTTTAACCTTGTTACAGTAATCACTCTAGGAAAAGGAAAACTCTGAATTCAACCTGTTAAACTCTACTTAAAAAATGACCTTGGTTGGTAAATGTATACATATATGACTAAACTGCTTTTTGTCGGAAATTATAAGTTGTGAAAAATCAAAGTTTACTATATATATATAATATATTATATATGTATATATATATATTATATATATATTAATATAATATATATGTTATAGGTGATATACCCTATAGACTAATGGAATGCGCCGATGGTTACTATAAGTAACAGGGACAAATTATGGCTTGTAGAGTAAGCCAATGCGAGTCAGCTCATAACTCTATTGTCGGACGTAATTCCCACTTTCTGTACTGTAATTGTCTACTCTTTTGTTAATACATTTTCCTACATTGTTGTTACCATTGTTTTGTTCTTATTTGACCCCTTAAAACCCCACAACATATATATATATATATATATATATATATATATATATATATATGACCATTACTCATACTATAAACAAGGTACTTTTTTTTTTCTTAATCTTGATTTTCTAGTGACCGAAAAAAAAGAAAAAGGACAAAAAGAGTTTATGATTTTTGTTTCTGACTAGGAAATTTTCAGGAAGGTCTCTACTTTATATGGCTAAGCAAATCTATAAAGTGCAGATGTTTTAGGAAAGAACCTATTCGACTGAAACCTGTATCTGGTGTGGGAAATTGTTAAAAAGAAGAAGAAAAATGGATATTGCTTGCTAGAGACAGCAAAAAAAGTTCTTACTGTTGAATAGAATGATGAATTATATCATTACAGGTCACAACATTCACCACACAGGTGGGATTTTAAGCTCATAATACTAACCTATATTTCATAGTTTTATATTTCACTTTTGTCAGTATCAATAAATTAATAAACATCATCAAAAGATGAATGTTTATAGACCCCCTGGTGACCATTGTTCATAATACAAACAAAATACAATTTTCTTTTTATGTCTTGATTTTTCATTGACCAAAAAAAAGAAAAAAAAAAAACAATGCAAAAAGGTTACAACTTTGGTTTCTGGCTAGAACATTTCTAAGTAGGTGTCTACTTTATACTATACTTTATAAGCATGGCCTAGTGGTTAGGTTAAGACAGTTCTAAGTGACAGTTATTTCTAGACTGCAGGTTCAATCCTGGTCAAGGGCGGCAGTAACATTGAATAATAATTAACACAGCTTAATGCTTCTACCTAGCTATGGTTAGCGGAATGAGAACAGGACACCCCAGGGACTGAATAAAGGGTTGGGTTCAAAGTTCCTGAATGCTCCGAGTTTGAAATTGAGAAGGTTCCCGAGTTTGAAAAGAAGGTTCCGAGTTTGAAAAGAAGGTTCCCGAGTTTGAAAAGAAGGTCCCAGAGTTGAAAAGAAGGTTCCAGTGTTCGAAAAAGAAGGTTCCAGTGTTTGAAAAGAAGGTTCCAGAGTTCGAAAGAAGGTTCCAGAGTTCGAAAAGAAGGTTCCAGAGTTCGAAAAGAAGGTTCCAGAGTTCGAAAAGAAGGTTCCAGAGTTTGAAAGAAGGTTCCAGAGTTTGAAAAGAAGGTTCCAGAGTTCGAAAAGAAGGTTCCAGAGTCGAAAAGAAGGTTCCAGAGTTCGAAAAGAAGGTTCCAGAGTTTGAAAAGAGGTTCCAGAGTTCGAAAGAAGGTTCCAGAGTTCGAAAAGAAGGTTCCAGAGTTCGAAAAGAAGGTTCCAGAGTTCGAAAGAAGGTTCCAGAGTTCGAAAAGAAGGTTCCAGAGTTCGAAAGAAGTTCCAGAGTTCGAAAGAAGGTTCCCGAGTTCGAAAAGAAAGTTCGAAAAGAAATTCTTGAAGAAGACCGGTGGACACACATCGGCCGAAACGTTGTACAGATAACAATGAAGATGAGGACAATAGTCTGAATAATGCAGATAATACTAATTTCTGATTTCAGCTAGTGTACTCTCCAGCCTTTTCCAAGAGCCGGTCATATTTAAGGAATTTGCCTATCTATTTTATATTTTATGTTTTCCAATGGTAAAAAAAAAAAGTAAATTTTCAAATTTATTTGTTTCAGTTAAATGTTTAAAAACATACTTTTTGTGGTAAAAGTAAATAAATAATTTGTCTCCCTAAATATCTAATCATTTTTACATAAGAGAATGAATGAGACAACATGCAATACATTTTTATTTATTTTATAAGTTGCTCAAATAACAATTTGAATTTACTTATAAATCTATCTGCACACATTTTTTTTTGTCGTTTTAAAAATCTTGCCATAAAATGGCAAATTATTAAAAAGATCTGATTTTTTTTATTTTTTTTTTTAGGTTTTCTTTTCAAGAATTGAATGAATTAATAAAAATAAGAGACAACTTTTATACTTTTTTTTTTTTTGTAAATCTTTTTTTATCGGCCTTTTTAAAAAATGTTTTAGCTCTATCATTTAACACTTATGCAACTATTACAGAAAAAAAAACTCAAATTTTTCCTTGAAAATAAAAACAATTTCTTTGGTGGGTGAGAGCTAAAAAAAAATTTTTTTTAAATGGTAAATTAAAAACCGAAACTGGACCGGAAACCAATGTATCAAGGAAAAAATAACCAAAATTAATACAAAAACTAAAATTGCCAATCAACCCAACTCTACTGGGAAATGAACTTCAATTATAAAATCTATAATGACACACCCAATACTCTGACCATTTAGTCATTTCTTACAGCTTAAACATGATTAAAAAATATATTTTAAAAAGGCATCTTAATGATTTACACACATTTGGTTGTACCATAACCTTATTCTTGCTGGTTTAACACAATGACCAATGAAATAATCTAGAGTTATGATAAGAGAGCACAAACAGATTAAAAACAAAAGAGAGCTTAGAGAAATTGGTTTGTGTTGGCTGCTTTCTTAAAGCTTTGTTTATTTGTGCATGAAGGAACATTTTATTAAATCACAAGTCAATATTGCATTAATTTTTCATCTGCCAACATACACAAAGCTGCTTACAGAATTGGTCTAGTAAGTCTCTTTTGTCTTTATGCAGAATTCCCGGTACCCAATTTTGATCCACAATCTAGACATAACAATTAAGCCAGGGCTTCTTTTCATCTGCCAAATAATGCTTACTGCATTTGCTTGCTAATGTTTGTCATATCAAGAGCATTTGTTTTCTTGACATTAATCTTCCTTCTTGTTACATAAATATTCAATTATCTGCCCTTGACCAGAGAGTTTGACACCAGTAGGTGAACCTGTCTTGTTAGAGTGAAGGTTGAAGCAGCAGCCAGAAATAAAAACCAAGGCTTGCCAAATATCAATTCTCTTCTCCTGGTCAGCATCATGTAATGACAGGACATATCAACTTTTGCTTTGCCAAACTCAACAGCCATGATATGAATGTTGCCATGTGAAAATAACAGAAAAGAAAAGAAAAAAAAAAAACCCCACAAACAAAACAGTTTCTTTATCTCCAGAAATCACAAAGATGTTATGTACAGCAAACTGTATCCAGGCCATAGAGCCAAATATAAAGACTGTGATCATATTTTCAGATACACTGAAATATTTCCCTCGTCTAAACCATTTAAAAATGAAGACGTCTAAACCATTTAAAAAATGCAGACGTCTAAACCATTTAAAAAAATGCAGACGTCTAAACCATTTAAAAAATGAAGACGTCTAAACCATTTAAAAAATGAAGACGTCTAAACCATTAAAAAAAAATTTAACCGTCAAAAACATTAGAAAAGTATATGTCAAAACAATTCAAAGAAATATAAGTCAAAATCAGTAAAAAAAATGCTAAAGGTATATGTCAGAACCATTAAAGATAAAAAGTTGATGTCAAAACCATTATAAACCTTAAAAAAATTTTTTTTAAATTAAAAAAAATTAGATACCAAAACCATCAAATATAAAAAAATTACATGCCAGTGTTTTGTCATAAACTGATATTAAAAAGTATTGAGACTGATCAAAAACAGACACGAACTAGTCTAGACATTACTTTATTATATAAGTTGCTCAGTTGTGTCATATTCAGTCTTGATAGTTTTTTTGAGCGCACTTTGTATTTCAACATTTCTTCTTTCAGACATTTAAGTCATGATCATAATTCATATCATAATCAACATGTCTATAACTTCTGTCATCGACTCATTTGTGAATCAGCCAGGATTTTGCACAAAATCTTTATATTCATTTTTTTTTCTTCATCAGAACCCAAATTAATGCTACCTAAATTTTTTCGATGCTTAGCAATCATGAATAAAATGCAGTTCCTGCCAAAAGGAAATTCACTCACTCGATCTTTGCAGTTAAATTTTTTTTCTTTTATTATTATCATTTACAAATTGAAGGTTCAGCAAATACGGTAATGCATCAAGAATGATTTTCTAAACAGAGTTAGTTATTATAAATAAAATTATATTGTACAAGCCTAGTCATAAAAATGCCAAGAAGATCCAAAGAATGACACACAGATATATGCAATATGTATGAGGGTTGGCTGTAAAGTTCATAGGCTGACTAAGATACTCTCATTGATGTGATCAAATAAGGTTTATTCTTCAACATAGTCCCCCCCCCCACTTGCAATGTTTGATCCCATTGGTAAAAAAAGTCATCAACAGCAGATATGACACTAGCCTATAAACTTTTCAGCCGACCCTTATATATATATATATATATATATATATATATATATATATATATAATATATATATATATATATATATATAAAGCAAGCATAAATGCTGAAACAAAGGCAGCCTAAGTATGTATTTGCTCCACCCCTCTGCTATGAACAGGATCTGACACATGGTTAATTTTCAAATGGAGTAAAGCTGGTTTGAACCAGGGTTTTTCTAGATCGGTTGCTTTACCATAATGATAGAACCCAGCCTGCCCAACAATTTATCCATATTTGAGGGAAGAACAGATGGATTAATTCTTTCTTTTTTTTCAAGGGCATTAGTGCCAAGTGAAATGCAAACAGCCTAATGCAGGATTTGAACTCGGATTGCAGAATCCATTTCTTACAATAATAACCATTGGGCTAAGAAAAGTGCCTCCCTAATCCTCCTAAAGTGCCTGTCCCCATTGTTGGTTTGTTGGATTTTATGGCATGTCAACCATTGTTGGGTTATTTTATGCCAAAGATGTTTGGTTTAATTCATTCTTGATGGGTATTCAACATTTATTTCAAACTTCAATTTTTTTTAAACACATTTTTTAAAACTCACTTTTTCTATTTAACCGATAGATGGGACCCTAGGTACTACCACTCCGGGTCAGAGTGGACATGGGAGTAATGGTGATGAAGGGTTTCCTTCACATTCCCCAGAGCTCCAGAATTGGAACTTCACCATCAGATAGAGTTTAACGTCCTACCCAAGACACAGTAATTCAACAAATACAACAAGACAACATATTTGCAAAAGGGTAGAAGCAATTGACAAGTTACTAAAAAAGGTAAAGAATTTTCAGTTGAGATTAAACAATACAAACGAAGATTTTCAAGTTGATTTGTTTGTGGGGGGAATTGGTATAAAATGGCTGATTACTTAGTCAATTGTTTCTCCTAATTTAAGACATAGAAATGGTGATAAAAATGTGTAAGAACTTACTAAAACGAAAAATATATCTATAACAGGGAAGGAGAAGAAAGAAAGTAAGCAGAGTGTTTATTTTGTTGAGATTAAAATAGTTGCAGACAAGAAAGAGAAAAAAAAAGATGTCTGGTTGATATTTGTCATTGTCTGTTTTAAAGCACTGGAGTATATCTTGTTTACTTAAGATTGGAACTTTAATTGATTTTACAAGTATTTGCTTGAAAGAAATACTACTGTGGTTCCTTCAATGGTTTCCATTTGAGTTCCAATGCAAAGCAGCCATTTAAACTGAGAGTCTTTGACATTTTGACGTGGAATTGTAGTTAAATTGTTTAGACATTTCAAAGACTTATGACAGTACTATGCGCTATGAAATTCAATTCTTAGGAGAAAACCTTCATATAAACTCTTTACTGAAAACAAGTTTGTAGCAAGGAGCTTCTCAATCTAATGCATTTTTTGTCTTTAATTTAGAATGAAACATTTTCACTTATTATTTTACTTACATAATTTCTATAATTTCTGATAAGATTATTTACATATAAGTTTGCACACAGTTATATAGTTACGTTTTATACATAACTCTTAAAAAGAAAGTATAATATTTTTACATTACTCTTAAAAAGTAGCACATTTTATACATAACTCTTAAAAAGAAAGTGTCAAATTTTATACATTGCTCTTAAAAGTACACATTTTATACATAACTCTTAAAAAGAAAGTGTCATATTGTAATACATTACTCTTAAAAAGTAGCACATTTTTATACATAACTCTTTATACATAAGGAAAGTCTCAGTTTTTAAAACATTGCTGGCTTAAAAGTAGCACATTGCTTAAAGGAGTAATGTTACAATAGACACTTCTTTTTTAAGGTATGTATAAAATGTGCACTTTTAAAGAGCAATGTATAAAATTGACACTTTCTTTTAAGAGTTATGTATATAAATGTGCAACTTTTATAGAGTAATGTAAAAATATTTATAGCTTTCTTTTAAGAGTATGTATAAAACGTAACTATATTAACGTGTGAAACTTATATGTAAATAATCTTATCCAGAAATTATAGAAATATGTAAGTAAAAATAATAAATGAATGTTTCATGTCTAAATTAGACAAAAAATGCATTAGATTGAAAAGCTCCTTGCTACAAACTTGTTTTCAGTAAAGATTTCAATATGAGGTTTTTCTCCTAAGAATGTGAAATTCATAGCGCATAGTACGTCCATAGTCTTTGAAATGTCAAACAATTTACTACAATCCAACGTAAATGTCAAAGACTCTCAGTTTAAATGGCTGCTTTGCATTGAACTCAATGGAAACCATTGAAGGAACCACAGTTAGTATTTCTTTTCAAGCAAATATCTTGTAAATCAATTAAAAGTCCAATCTTAAGTAAACAAGATATACTCCAGTGCTTTAAAACAACAAGACAAATATCAACCAGACATCCTTTTTTTTCTCTTTCTTGTCTGCAACTATTTAATCTCAACAAAATAAACACTCTGCTTACTTTCTTTCTTCTCCTTCCTGTTATAAGATATATTTTCGTTTTAGTAAGTTCTTACACATTTTATCACCATTTCTATGTCTTAAATTAGGAGAAACAATTGACTAAGTATATCAGCCATTTTATACCAATTCCCCCACAAACAAATCAACTTGAAATCTCGTTGTATTGTTAATCTCAACTGAAAATTCTTTACTTTTTAGTAACTTGTCAATGTTCTACCTTTTGCAAATATGTTGTCTTGTGTATTTGTTGAATTAACTGTGTCTGGTAGGACGTTAAACTCTACTGATGGTGAAGTTCCAATTCTGGAGCTCTGGGGAATGTGAAAGAAACCCTTCACACCATTACTCCATGTCCACTCTGACCGGAGTGGTAGTACCTAGGGTCCCTCTATCGGTTAAATAGAAAGTGAGTTTTAAAAATGTGTTTAAAAAAAATTGAAGTTTGAAATAATGTTGAATACCCATCAAGAATGATTAAACCAAAACATCTTGGCATAAAATACCCAAAATGGTTGACATGCCATAAAATCCAACAAACAACAATGGGACAGGCACTTAAGGAGATTAGGGAGGCACTTTTCTAGCCCAATGGTTATTATGTAAGAAATGGATTCTGCAATCCGAGTTTCAAATCCTGCATTAGGCGTCTGCATTTTCACTGGCACTAATGGCCCTTGAGAAAAAAAAAAGAATGTAATCCATCTGTTCTTCCCTCAAATATGGATAAATTGTTGGGCAGCTGGGTTCTATCATGTATGGTAAAGCACCGATCTAGAAAAACCTGGTTCAAACCAGCTTTACTCATTGAAAATTAACCATGTGTCAAGATCCTGTTCATGAGCAGAGGGGTGGAGCAAATCATACTTAGGCTGCCTCTTGTTTCATGGCATTTATGCTTGCTTTATAATATATATATATATATATTATATATAATATATATAGTATAATATATATATATATATATAATATATAATATAAGGTCGGGTGAAAAAGTTTATAGCTAGTGTTCATATCTGTGTGATGAACTTTTTTACACAATGGGAAATCACATTGCCAAGTGGGGGGGGGGACTATGTGAAGAATAAACCTTTATTTGATCACATTCAATGAGATATCTTAGTCAGCCATGAATCTTTACAGCCAACCCTCATACATATATGCCATATATCTGTGTGTCATCTTTTGGATCTTCTTGGCATTTTTATGACTAGGCTTGACAATATAATTTTATTATAATAACTTAACTCTGTTTAGAAAATCATTCTTGATGCATTACCGTATTTGCTGAACTTTACAATTTGGTAAATGATAATAATAAAAAGAATAAAAAAATTTAACTGCAAAGGATCGAGTGAGTGAATCCTTTTGGCAGGAATTGCATTTTAATTCATGATTGCTAAGCATCAGAAAAAATTAGGTAGCATTAATTTGGGTTCTGATGAAGAAAAAAATGAATATAAGGATTTGTGCAAAATCCGTGGCTGATTCACAAATGAGTCGATGACAGAAGTTATAGACATGTTGATTATGATTGAATTATGATATTGACTTAAATGTCTGAAAGAAGAAATGTTGAAATACAAGTGCGCTCAAAAAAACTATCAAAGACTGAATATGACACAACTGAAGCAACTTATAATAGAAAGTAATGTCTAGACTAGTTCGTTCTGTTTTTGAATCAGTCTCAATACTTTTTAATATCAGTTTATGACAAAACACTGGCATGTAATTTTTTTATATTTGATGGTTTGGTATCTAATTTTTTTAATTAAAAAAAGATTTTTTTAAGGTTTATAATGGTTTGACATCAACTTTTTATCTTAATGTTCTGACATATACCTTTAGCATTTTTTTTACTGATTTTGACTTATATTTCTTTGAATTGTTTTGACATATACTTTTCTAAGTTTTTGACGGTTAAATTTTTTTTTAATGGTTGAGACGTCTGATTTTTTTAAATGGTTTGACGTCTTCATTTTTTAAATGGTTTAGACGTCTGCATTTTTTTAAATGGTTTAGACGTATTTTTTAAATGGTTAGACGTCTTCATTTTTTAAATGGTTTAGACGAGGGAATATATTTCAGTGTATCTGAAAAATATGATCACAGTCTTTATATTTGCTCTATGGCCTGGATACAGTTTGCTGTACATAACATCTTTGTGATTTCTGGAGATAAAGAAACTGTTTTGTTTGTGGGGTTTTTTTTTTTTCTTTTTCTTTTTTCTGTTTATTTTCACATGGCAACATTCATTCATGGCTGTTGAGTTTGGCAAAGCAAAAGTTGATATGTCCTGTCATTACATGATGCTGACCAGGAGAAGAGAATTGATATTTGGCAAGCCTTGGTTTTTTATTTCTGGCTTGCTCTTCAACCTTCCACTCTAACAAGACAGGTTCACCTACTGGTGTCAAACTCTCTGGTCAAGGGCAGATAATTGATATTTATGTAACAAAGAAGGAAGATTAATGTCAAGAAAACAAATGCTCTTGATATGACAAACATTAGCAAGCAAATGCAGTACATTATTTGGCAGATGAAAAAGAAGCCCTGGCTTAATTGTTATGTCTAGATTGTGATCAAAATTGGGTACCGGAATTCTGCATAAAGACAAAGAAGACTTACTAAGACCAATTCTGTAAGCACTTTGTGTATGTTGGCAGATGAAAATTAATGCAATATTGACTTGTGATTTAATAAAATGTTCCTTCATGCACAAATAAACAAAGCTTAAGAAAGCAGCCAACACAAACCAATTTTCTCTAAGCTCTCTTTGTTTTTAATCTGTTTGTGCTCTCTTATCATAACTCTAGATTATTTCATTGGTCATTGTGTTAAACCAGCAAGAATAAAGGTTTATGGTACAACAAATGTGTGTAAATCATTAGATGCCTTTTAAAATATATTTTTTAATCATGTTTAAGCTGTAAGAAATGACTAAATGGTCAGAGTATTGGGTGTGTCATTATAGATTTTTAATTGAAGTTCATTTCCCAGTAGAGTGGGTTGATTGGCATTTTAGTTTTTTTGTATTAATTTTGGTTTATTTTTTCCTTGATACATTGGTTCCGGTCCAGTTTCGGTTTTTAATTTACCATTTAAAAAAAAAATTTTTTTTTAGCTCTCACCACCAAAGAAATTGTTTTTATTTCAAGGAAAAATTTGAGTTTTTTTTTTCTGTAATAGTTGCATAAGTGTTAAATGATAGAGCTAAAACATTTTTAAAAAGGCCGATAAAAAGATTTACAAAAAAAAAAAAAGTATAAAAGTTGTCTCTTATTTATTAATTCATTCAATTCTTGAAAAGAAAACCTAAAAAAAAAAAATAAAAAAAATCAGATCTTTTTAATAATTTGCCATTTTATGGCAAGATTTTTAAAACGACAAAAAAATGTGTGCAGATAGATTTATAAGTAAATTCAAATTGTTATTTGAGCAACTTATAAAATAAATAAAAATGTATTGCATGTTGTCTCATTCATTCTCTTATGTAAAAATGATTAGATATTTAGGGGACAAATTTATTTACTTTTACCACAAAAAGTATGTTTTAAACATTTAACTGAAACAAATAAATTTGAAAATTTACTTTTTTTTTTTACCATGGAAAACATAAAATATAAAATAGATAGGCAAATCCTTAAATATGACCGGCTTTGGAAAAGGCTGGAGAGTACACTACTGAAATCAGAAATTAGTATTTATCTGCATTATTCAGACTATTGTCCTCATCTTCATTGTTATCTGTACAACGTTTCGGCCGATGTGTCCACCGGTCTCTTCAAGAATTCTTTCGACGTCGGGAATTCTTTTCGAACTCGGGAACCTTCTTTTTCGAACGCTGGAACCTTTTTTCGAACTCTGAACCTTCTTTTCGAACTCCTGGAACTTTCTTTTCGAACTCTGGGTAAACCTGTTCTTTTCGAACTCTGGAACCTTCTTTTCGAACTCTGGAACCTTCTTTTCGAACTCTGGAACCTCCTTTTTCAAACTCTGGAACCTTCTTTCGAACTCTGGGAACTTCTTTTCGAACTCTGGAAACCTCTTTTCGAACTCTGGAACCTTTCTTTTCAACTCTGGAACCTTTCTTTTTCGTCTGGAACTTCTTTTCGAACTTTTCGAACTCTGGAACCTTTTCGAAACTCTGGAACCTCTTTTCGAACTCTGGACCCTTCTTTTCAAACGGAACCTTCTTTCGGAACACTGGAACCTCTTTTCGAACTCTGAACCTTCTTTTCAAAGCTCGGGAACCTTCCTTTTGGTCATCAAACTCGGGAAACCTTCTTTTCAAACTCGGGAACTTCTTTTCAAACTCGGGCATTCATGGAACTTTGAACACCTTTATTCAGTCCCTGGGGTGTCCTGTTCTCATTCCGCTAACCATTAGCTAGGTAGAAGCATTAAGCTGTGTTATTATTATTCAAATGTTACTGCCGCCCTTGACCAGGATTGAACCTGCAGTCTAGAAATAACTGTCACTTAGAACTCTTAACCTAACCACTAGGCCATGCTTATAAAGTATAGTATAAAGGTAGAACACCTACTTTAGAATGTTCTATGCCAGAAACAAAGTTGTAACTTTTTGCATTGTTTTTTTTTTTTTCTTTTTTTGGTCAATGAAAATCAAGACATAAAAAGAAAATTGTATTTTGGTTTGGTATTATGAACAATGGTCACCAGGGGGTTCTATAAACATTTCATCTTTTGATGATGTTTATTAATTTTATTGAACTGGACAAGTGAAATTATTAAAACTATGAAATATAGGTTATATTATGAGCTTAAAATCCCACCTGTGTGGTGAATGTTGTGACCTTGTAATGATAATAATTCATCATTCTATTTCAACAGTAAGAAACTTTTTTGCTGTCTCTAGCAAGCAATATCCATTTTTCTTCTCTTTTTAACAATTTCCCACACAGATACAGGTTTCAGTCCGAATAGGTTCTTTCCTAAAACTCTGCACTTTATAGATTTGCTTAGCCATATAAAGTAGAGACCTTCCTGAAAATTTCTAGTCAGAAACAAAAAATCATAAAACTCTTTTTGTCCTTTTTCTTTTTTTCGGTCACTAGAAAATCAAGATTAAAGAAAAAAAAAGTACCTTGTTTAGTATGAGTAATGTCATTATATATATATATATATATATATATATATATATATATATATATATGTTTGGGGTTTTAAGGGGTCAAATAAGAACAAAACAATGGGTAACAAATGTAGGAAAATGTATTAACAAAAGAGTAGACAATTAAAGTACAGAGAAGTGGGAATCGTTCCGACAATAGAGTTATATGAGCTGACTCGCATTGGCTTACTCTACAAGCCATAATTGTCCCTGTTACTTAATAGTAACCATCGGCGCATTCCATTAGTCTATAGGGTATATCACTATAACAATATATACATATATATATATATATTATATATATATATATATACATATATATATATATATATATATATAGTAAACTTTTGATTTTTCACAAACTTATAATTTCCGACAAAAAAGCAGTTTAGTCATATATGTATACATTTACCAACCAAGGTCATTTTTTAAGTAGAGTTTAACAGGTTTGAATTTCAGAGTTTTCCCTTTTCCTAGAGTGATTACTGTAACAAGGTTAAAGAGCCAATCTGCCCTACTTAATCCATAGCTGGAGGAGAATTTGTTGGATTCATACCTTTCCTAAGAGTATTATTCTCACTAAGTGAAATGTAAGCAGCCACCGTTCAGGATTTGAACTCTGCTTGCCGTGTCCATTTTCAATAACACTAACCCTTACACCACAACGCCTCCGTAGTTGTAGTGGTATAAGTTTAAAAATCCTACCTATGAGGTGAGTCTTTAACTTGTAAATGATAATTCATCATTTCATTCAACGATTTACAATAAGAACTCATTTTGGGGCGTCTTCTAGCAAGCAGCATCCATTACCCCCACTTCCGAATCTCCCCCGCACCAAATGCATGTTCCAGTCGATTAGATTCTTTCTTATAACATCTGCACGTTGGATCAAATTCCTCATGTATATTTCCCACCTAGCTACAAGCCTTGGACATTTTTAATTCCAGAGTTAATAATTGTTGTAAGTTTAGATTTCTGTTCTTTTTCTTTGTTGTAGTTTCATGAATTCTTAGTTTTGGTTAAAGTTATATTGTGGTTTGAATGTGTTTCTATCTAAGAAAAAGTTTTATAGTGGATTATTATGGTCTTTGATATACGGAAATATCTGAAATAGTTCAAAATTACTCTGAATTTGAAATAATATGGTGAACAATACATACACAAAGTAATGACCACAATCTTTTTCTTTGTTTTAAATGGAATATCAACTTTTTGATGGTTATTGATACTAAAACAATCTTGTAGAAGAGAAGAGTGGTATATTTAACATAGCTGTGGAAAGATGATGGGGTACATACATTTTCCAAGAAGTATTAGTCCCAGGGTTGACATGCCTTAAAATACAACCAACCAATTTATTTGTATTATTAAGACTGTTGTCCTCATCTTTATGTTAGTACACCAATATTTTGGCCAATGTGCATTCGGGTCTTTTTCAGGTGTTTCTTGTTGAACTCAGGAACCTTCTTGTCTGAAGAAGGCAGAGAGCACATTGGCCGAAACATTGGTGTATATAAAATCAAGATGAGGACAATAGTCCGAAAAATCCTAATAAGCAAATTATCAAGGCTCATCTAAAAAAAATTAAGACAAATAACAACTCATTTGTACTTTGTAACATTTTACTATCGGCACCAATTGAACTTATGAATTGAAACTTTTGAGAATTAGAAAAAAAAAAATCTCAGAAGTTCACAAAATTACATCCATTTAACTATTTTGTTATGGAGCCCAGAACTGTCCCCAGTAATTATTCTTAAAAATCAAGTCCTCTTAATCTCAAGATAATGTTCTTTTTTGTAATTAATTAGTCTTTACTCATTAATTAGGTCCTAGTGATTGCAGCAGAATTAACCATTAAGATCTATTACCTCAGATAGAAAACACCCCAAAATCTATTAAATCAAAAATAAAAGGAAAAAAAAAAAAAAAAAAAAATTAGAGCTGTAATTAACTCTGAATGGATGCAATTTAATTTTTCATGCATTAAGGTGAAACCTTTAAGTTGTCTTCTCATCTGCAAAGTCATGTAAGTTGTTCTTTTTTCTTTTAATTTTCTATTTAGTGGTCTTCTGTTATCTATGTCATGACATTTTTTTGGGTTGTTCATTTGAAAGGTTGGCTTCATGCAGGTCTTGATATGTTAATGTAAATCAGTCATTGAATTGTAATCCATATTCATGATTGGATCAATACGCAGGGAAGAATGATCTTGGATTGGATGGCTGGCAGCTAAACTAATAGACTAAAGGCTGCAAAATGAATCTGACATTTAAAATAATCAGGATTGCTCTATATAACTATTAACAAGAGGTGCGTGGTCTAATGGTTAGAGTCGTAGGAAATGGACTTGTCAATGCGAGTTCAATTCCTGGACGAAGCTGTTGGCATTTCACATGGCGCTAATACCCTTGGGAAAGGTATGAATCCAATTTCTCCCTCCAGCTATGGGTGAATAGCAGGGCAGACTGGGCTTTTTAACCAATTTCTAGGTAACCAATCTAGGAGAAGGAAAACTCTGAATTCAAACTGTTAGACTCCGCTTAAGAAATTTAACCTGTGTCAAATCCTGTTTTGTGCGGAGGGGTTGGTAAATATATATAACTCATTAACACACACACACACAACACACACAATATAATATATATATATATATATATATATATATATATATATATATATGAGAGAGAGAGAGAGAGGCGGGGATTTTGACTTAAATTATGGATATTCATGTTTTATTTCATGTATATATTTTTTTGAACATGTCCAGTAACTCTAGGTCATCAAGATGTCATACTTAATGATTTTTCTTCATGGTATCTCTCAGAGCAATGCTTGTTTCTTGGCAGTGCCCATCTCTTCTCCATAATCTATTAGGTCATCAAGCTATGCTGAGTCAGTCTCCTTCATTGCATGACTTTAGCATTACATAACCCAGTAATGGTTGACATGCCCATAAAACCAATGTGTCACTCTCTGTATTGTCACTTTAAATCAGAGCAAAGATTCCTGGCCTTCAGACTGGTATATGTACATAGTATTTGTCCCTCTTTCTCTTACTGGATATATATATATATTATAATATAATACTATATATATATATATATATATAATCAAATTATAATATTTTAAAAATTATAAAAGTAATAAACATAGAAGTTTAAAACTTAATACTTGGACATAAAATAGACTTTGAAGTTAGAACCATGAAACAAAAATAATTTTGATACACAACAGAGGCTGTTGAGTTGAGACACAAAATCTGTGACTCTGATTCCAACTCATCTATTTTTGGCAGCTCTAACTCCGTCTCCACTTTAATATATAAAGTGATTATGGCTAAAAAAATAAAATTCATGATTTTTTTATAATCTATTTATAAAAGTGTGTGCACTGTATAACTTTACAGACTAAACTAGGGTCATAGAAAGTGTAAATTCAACTGAAGTCTAAGTCTAAGTCCAAGTATTTGATTTAATCAACTCTGACTCCAGTGAACCTTTGTTTCCAACTCCACAGCCCTGCACTCTAATAATAGAAAATTGTATTTTTTTGTTGATTTACAGCCTTATTTATAGTCTTGTACAAAAAAAAATTAAAATCTTTAAATAAAAATCATTTCTTCACTATGATAGAGAGGGTTTAATTGTTTTCTATTAAATTTTTAATTTATTATTTATTTTCTTTCTATTTTTTTTTGCTCTTAGGAAAAATCTGTTCAGACTTTTTTTCATTTTTTTAAAATATAAAATTCTAAAGCTGTTTAAACAAAATGCATATTTGCATTATGAAGTTGGGTAAAAAAAAAAATATTATTGAAAACCTATTAAAGCTATGAAAAGATTTAAGGAAAGCATACTTGAAATCTGAAGCAAATATCAGAAATGCTAATTATATCAATTGTTATGCCTTATTCCAATGAAGCATGTGATATATAATGACTGGGAATCATTTCTAATGATAGCAGATCAATCTAAAGAATTGCTGGATTTCAGATAAGGTTAATCTTTGTTGGATAATTACTAGATCCAACTGTATGATCAAAAAACAACCTTTTTCATTGATTCTCTTTTTTTTTTATTATTGATTTGTAAAATTTGAATCCTGAAAAATATAATGGAATATCAGAATGTCATTTAGATAATCAGTAAATTGCTTTAACAAAATGGAGGATAAAAAGAAAATTTATTTATTTAATTTTTTTTTCAATTTATGTAATTAAAGTATTTTCCACATTTTATAATTTACTTAGGCACTTACTTTAAGTATGTACACGTTTTTTCAAGTCATTCTTTTGAATGAATATAATAAATCTTACTCAGTTGGTGTTTAAAAGAAAGAAAAAAAAGATTTTTTGCTATAGTGGAAAATTGTTTTGACTTAAGCAATGCTTTCTATCCCTCTCCCATTCCACTCATGCATATATATGCATAAAAGAAACTATATCTTGAATCTGAGTCCCTTTCTAGTAACTACAAGGTGGTCCAACTGTTTTTGTTATCTAATTTATATGATGACAACATAACTTTTTATATCTATCAGTCATGAAACCTGGTAGTAAGAGGGAATAAAAGTTTCATTATTATGATGGCATAAAGTATTATTCAACACAACTTGGACAGACAGACAGACTCTGAGACTGACTAGGTAGTCTATACTACCTTACTTTTTTTTTCTTGTTTTTCCTCCACAAGTTGACAAGGCTTAAAATCAACTGTATCTCCTGTAGAGGGGGTAACACCCCCTAAAGGGGTTGTCCAGGTTATGATGGTAAACTGCATCTGATGGTGTGCTTCAGTTCTTTTGCTATGGGATGTTGTAAGGGTGCACAAAACAAACCATATCTGAATCTGAGTTCTCTCTAGCATCTACAAGGTGGCCCAATTGTTTTTTGTTATCTAATTATATATGAAATACAACATAACTTTTTATATCTATCAGTTATGAAACCTGGTAAGAGTGACATAAAATTCCATTATTATGGTAACATAAGGTATTACTCAACACAACTGGGGTGTGTGTGTGAGGAAGAAGAGCCTAGGTAGATGATACCAGTGGTTGTTAACCTTTGTTTAACTACGGATCCCTTAACCGGTACGCATGACATAACCCCTGATGGGTTGATATGCCGTTAAAATCAGTAAACAACAACAAATTTTTACTATGGTAAGACCCTTCCCCTAAATATTTGATGTTTAAAAATCCTATTCCATTTTTTAGATTTATTTTTTTGCTTACCCAAAAATTTTATATGATCCTCAGGAGCCAGATACCCCTCGGTTGAGAACCATTGCATTATACATTTAAGTATTTTTTTCTTGTTCTTTCCCTTTTTCTCCACCCTATTGACCAGGGCTTAGAATACACAAATTGTATCCCTTGCAGAAAGGTAAGACCTCCTCTACTGAGGGGTGTCCTAGGTAGGACTAACACTGCGTCTGATGGTGAGGCTCCAGTTCTAGAGATATGGGAAATGTAGAGTAACATTCATTGCCATTACTGCCAGAGGACCTGGAGTGGGAGTACCAAGCTAGTGTCTCATCTATGAGTCAAATAGATCTGTTTAAAATTATTCATATTCGATAGTATAAAGTAACTACACAAAAGTAGTATTGACAATCAGTTATTTTATTCAGTATCAAGTGTTAATACAATCCCTTCCAGGCCCTCTAAAGACTAGGCTCTTTTTATATCATCTTAGAGGTAACTTCTGTAATTCAATGCTTGTCTATGATGCTCCCATTATTTAATGGGACAGTCCATTCCTACTCTATGGATAGGACCAAGTGCAGAAAAAAATATTAAGGAATCCTGGATTAGCATTATTTGGATTTATTCGGACTATTGCCCTCACCTTCATTGTTATTGTACAATGTTCGGACGATGTGTCCTCTGGCCTTTTCAAGGTATTTCTTGTCAGACTTCAGGAACCTTCTCGGACTTGGGAACCTTCTTTTCAAACTCATGAACCTTCTTGTCGTAATCGGGAGCCATCACGGAACTTTGAACCTAACCCGTTATTCAGTCCACAGGGTATCCAAGATGGTCCGAGTCCAACAGAAATACCGTGGAGAAGGCTGGAATGCACATCGCCGAAACGTTGTACAGATAACAATGAAGATGAGGACAATAGTCTGAATAATACTAATTATCAAGCCCCGTCTCCAAAATTCTGAGAAAATAGAATCTATTGTCTGATGTTGTGAAATTAGAGTAAACTCTAAATATTAACATTTTGATTTGTTTGGAATTTTTTAAAATCATGCTAACCTTTTCTAAGTTGAAGTCATAATCTTAATTTTTCTGGTTTTATCAAAACATTAAGATTATAATCTGTTGTTAAT